>JAGKTI010004995.1:16280-28900 GCA_018397915.1 Birgus latro
TGTACTTTTATTCGTATTTTTCTGGTTTTTCTTTTGGCTTATCAGCTAGAACAAACATCGGCGAATAAGATGATGTGAGTTTCAGGGCAACGTTTTGAGGTTTGGGTGGCAAAAATGAAGCGAGAATACGTGTAATTTGCGTACCACGGGCTGCCAGCGGAGCGCGCGGGGGAGTAAAATCGTGAGCCATGAAACTTAATAAAACTTACCGTGCGCGAAAGGGTTAATATTGTTTATTATCATTATAAGATATGCAATACATACATCTGAGAAAGGATGTTAGTGTAAAGTGATGTTAAGAGGGGTTCCGGTAATGTTATACTAGGCCATCTGACACAATGGCAGAATCAAATATTCCCCATAAGGTGTGTTTTTTTTAACTCACGTTTTTCCAACTCATGGCATGAATTCTGAAGGAAATTACCGTGAGTTAGGCAAATGCAGTGTACATTACGTAGGTATTTATGGTAGGTGGGGGCGCTCACCATCCACTCACTTGATGTAGTGCTGCTCTCATGTGTCTGCCCTTTCCTCTCCTCCATCCTTCTTTCCTTCCATCCTCTTCTGTCTTTCTTTCTTTCATTCTCTCCTTGTCCTTCAGCCTACAGGTGCCTTTACACTCCTTCTTTTGTCTTTCTTTCCTTCATTCTTTCCTCTCCTTTCTGCCTGTGAGTGACTGTACACTGAGTGACAAGCCAAATGATTTCCTGTACACCAGGAAACCATTTACTATGCTGGGTGGTAACCATATAACCAAATTTTGGCGCCTGGTGGTTTAGTGGGTAATTACGGCACTCCAAACGGATTAAGCCGGTGAAGGGTTATATCCAAGGGGTGGTTGGGGTTTACTGCTCACGTAATGCCACTCAGGGATGAGTGAGGCTGGTCACTCTCATCTTAAATGTCAGAGCCAACTTGCCTAGCCCCAGACTTCTACCCTCCACATGGGGCAAAACAGGATTGAATGATGGATGAAGTTACTTCTAAATTAAAGTACTGTAAATTTAAACTGAAGGGCACAAAGAAATATAGTAATCCCTCATTTATCTGGACATAATTGAGCCAAAGGCATGTCCGGGCAGTGGCAACATCCGGATTATGAAGACTGTTCCCCTACCATACC
Organism: Birgus latro; assembly: GCA_018397915.1. NCBI lineage: Eukaryota > Metazoa > Arthropoda > Malacostraca > Decapoda > Coenobitidae > Birgus > Birgus latro. The sequence goes on from JAGKTI010004995.1 coordinate 17,404, forward strand.
CAGACCTCCAACCTATACCTAACCTATTTGTACAGTGTGTTCCAGTCATTCTGGCATATTCAGACATCAAAACACACATAGGAATATCCAACGTAATGCTAAACACCAATAAAACTATGCAGAAAAACCACTGATAACCTAAAAACACCCTACCTAAACACTGCTGTATGTACAGTACCCCTCCTTATTTTGGCAGTCTTTTCGGGTCATTCTGCCATATTTTGACATCAAATCATATATAATATTCATTTCTCTTCGTTTCGTTTTTGAAGGCTCCAACATGCTTGCATGCGTCAGCCTTGGTCACCTTATGGCGGCTCTCCACGCTGCTCGATCCCTGGCAGCCTCCCTGTTCAGTCCCTTAACCCTTAAGTCACACTTAATGACCTCGTCCCATGTCTTTCTCGGTCTACCCCTCCCAACCCCTCCCCCAATATTAACACCTCTCACCCTCTGTACCCAATTATCCTCCCCCATCCTCTCCACATGTCCAAACCACCTCAGCCTACCTCTCCTCATCACAACACCAATACATTCCAGTCCCATCCTACCTCTCAACTCTTCCATCATAAACCCAGCCCTCCCAGGCCTTGCACGCAGGGACGCACTGCACATCCACCTAATCATTGTCATTTCTGTATGTTCCAAAATAATTTTCAACACCAAGAAAACAATGAAAAAAACAATGAAAACCAAAAAACACCCTACCTAAACACCACTGTGTCACTGTTCCTCTGAACTGTCTGCTTGCATCCCTCCACCTCTACGACAGGCACGTAGTACCCGTCTAGCAACAAACTCTCATCCCTTTTCTGTCCAACTCTCTAATGCAAGAGTTAACCATTACTCCCAGTCCTTCATTTATGCAACTGGTCAACTCTGGAACTGTCTTCCTCTGTCTGTATTTCCTACTTCCTATGATCTCCAGTCTTTCAAACGCAGTAAGTCCAGGCATCTCGAAATGAACGGATCTTGAATTTGGCTCTCTTTTGTATTGTTTTTGCTTTTTCTTGGAAGGAACAGTAGCAGGCCTGTTGGCCTTTGGTTCCTTCTTCCTTGCATTACAAAAAAAAAAAAAAAGTACAGAACCCCTCCTAATTTTGGTACTGTTTTCAGGTCAATCTGCCATATTTTGACATCAAAACACACATAAGAATATCCAAAGTAATGCTAAACATCAAGAAAACCATAAAAAAAAAAACAGAACCAAAAAATACCTGACCTATACACAACTGTATGTACAGTACCCTTCCTTATTTTGGCACTGTTTTCAGGTCAATCTGCATATTTAGACATCAAAACACACATAGGAATATCCAAAGTAATCCTAAACACCAAGAAAACCATGAAAGAAAACCACTAAAAACCAAAAAACACCCGACCTATACACAACTCTATGTTCAGTACCCCTCCTAATTTTGGCACTGTTCTCAGGTCATCTGCCATCTTTAGACATTCAAACATACACAGGAATATCCAAAGTAATGCCAAACACCAAGAAAACCATGAAAAAAAAAATGAAACTAAAAAAACACCCAACCTATGCACAACTGTATGTACAATACCCCTCCTAATTTTGGCACTGTTTTCAGGTTACTCTGCCATATGTAGACATCAAAACACACATAACAATATCCAAAGTAAAGTTAAACACCAAGAGAGCCATGAAAAAAAAGCACTGAAAACCAAAAAACACCCGACCAATACACTACTGTATATACAGTACCCCTCCTAATTTTGACAGTTTTCCGGTCATTCTGCCATACTGAGACATCAAAACACACAATTTTTTTTTTTTTAAGTGACCGACTCTGGGCATAGGTGTAATGGGGTGTATAAAAGCCCGCGTTGCCCAGAGGCAAAGTGGGGATCCTTCAGTGGTTAACGTGCGCGCGATTCAAGTGCGGGGGCCTGAGTTCAAATCTCAGCCAGAACAGTGATTAATTTATTCAGTTTCAGTTATTACATTGGTCGGCAGCGGTGTGGGATGTGAGGGAAGGGCCATGAGGGTCATATGTCGTGTTGACAGCCTTACATCCTGGTGGTGGCCTCCAATACTACGCTACCATGTGGGAGAGCGAAACTGACCAAATTAATCACCAGGGGGAGAAAAGAGTGATGTAATGGGGTGTATAAAAGCCCGCGTTGCCCAGAGGCAAACTGGGGATCCTCTCTTTGGCTCAGTGGTTAACGTGTGCGCGATTCAAGTGCGGGGGCCTGAGTTCGAATCTCGGCCAGAACAGTGATTAATTTATTCAGTTTCATTTCAGTTATTACATAGGCTTCACAGCCTGCTATCAAGGCCCAGCAGTCCTCCTACATATCATACACCTCTACATGTCACCACTTTGGTGCTAACACCCACCATCCATATTGAATACATGCTAGGGTTGTCTCATACAGGACTGGTGTATTGGTATTAGCGGGGGTATTTTTACGAAATGTTGGCGGGTCTTCTGGTAGATCAGTAAAGCCTGATTTAATGAAATTCAAATCCTTAAAATGTTCCCTGCCCCAGCGGGGATTTGAACCTGGGTCAGTCGGGACTGCAGGCCACCTCTCTACCGACTGAGCCACCGCATCCCCTACATACTGGTAGAATTATCCATATTAATGTTATACATCATGAAAACAATGCATAAACAAAAAAAATCCACACACACAAAAAATGACGATGGTTTAAAAATCTGTTGCCTGTGACGAGTGATTGCTCCCAGGGCTCAAAAAAAATTCCACGGTAAAATATGCCACTGTAAATTGGTTATATTGGTATAAATGGTATACCATCATCTGTGCTGGTGTTTATACTATCAGCTAATAAAAACACATAAAACCGACAACTAAAAGTACAATAAATTCAGAAAGAATAAAGTGTTCAAGAGTAAAACTTATCTCCATATAACTTCCCACCATCCTAGCGCAAAATTTTGCCAGCACCTTCCAAGAGCTAAGCATATACAGTATGCGCGGAAAGTGTTGACGCCATCTTAAAAAAAGAAAACATTCTTGTGGTTAGCAAGGAGAAACAAATAAATTAACACTCACCATTGAATATAGTATTTACTGGCATTCCCCTTCACCTTTATTATCTTCTTAAGCCGTCTGGGGAGACTGATGGCGTAGCTTTGCAGAACAGACGGACTAAAACTGCTCCATGGCTGCTTGACTGCAGCCTCAAGTTTAGGCAAAGATGATGTGTCCATACTACACAGCTGCCGCTTCATGTGCGCCCATAAATTCTCAATGGGATTGATATCTGGGCTGTTTCCGGGCCAATCTCGAATAAAGGGAACCTCACAGTCTGTTAGCCACTGTTTCACTGACTTTGCAACATGTGCAGGGGCAGAATCTTGCATAAATACTCTTGCCTTGGTTTTATCAAAAGAGTCACTTAAAACATCACATAAGAGCTCCAAATAATTGTTCTGGTTCACTTTTTCATTTGCAGGTAGAATTACCAACTCACCAACACCATAATATGTAAAGCAGCCCCAAGCCATGAGTGAGGCTGGGTATTTAACAAACTTGGATGTGTACATAGGATCCAGGGGGTCACTGCCTGGTTTGCGGTACACTCGTGATGAAGGGGTACCAGTGATAGTAAATGTTGACTCATCACTCCAAAGCACAGTTTTCCATTGCTCCTCACTCCAGGCAAGATATTTCTTACAAAAATTTACTCTCTTCTTCTTCTGAAGTGCAGTTAGCAGTGTTTTTTTATGAGCACAAAAACTCCTGTAGCCCAGATCGTCATGCAACAGTTGCTGCACACTTCTGACAGACACATCTGCCAGCAACTGTGGGTTCTTTTCTTTTAAATCCCGTGCTGTTAGCCTTGGATCCTTGCTAACTTGCCTTGAGATCAGCTGACGGGTCCTGAAGGTTGTCTTACGAGGTCTCCCAGGCTTGGGAAGTGGAGTGGGAGGAATGGCCTCCCCACTGTCCTTGAACCGCTTCACCAGTCTCTGCACTGTCCTCAGTCTAACACCTGTTTGATTTGCAATAAACGGGAGTTTGTGGCCGGCTTTCTATAAAGTAATCACTTCCACACGTTTGTCCTTGCTTGTGGTTACTTTAGGCATGATGAGAATGTGGTAGGTAACCAAATAACTGTCTTATTTGAGTCAAAACATGCCCTCGTGGTGCATCACACACAGAGACAATCCTCCTCCTGTGGCTGCCCAAACATAACTGACCCTGCTCCTGTGGTGCCAAACCTATCAAGCAGGGTTGCCAGCTCCCGCTGAAAAAGCGTCAGCTCATTTCGCATCACAGGGGAGGGTAGTATTCACCCTACTTCACTTAACGCGAAAAAAATGACGTCGGCCCTTTAGCGTCAATACTTTCCGCGCCTACTGTATCTAGATGCAGAATTTCATGAGTTTTTTGTGTTTACTGTGGAATTTCAATATGCCCAATAGTAGTCGAATAAATTGCAAAAAACTCTGAAAACACACGAGTCAGTGTTATCACCACAGAGGAGGGTAAGGACTGAGGGAGTGCGGGGTGAGCCGGGAGGGTATGGAGGAGGGACGGGAGGGGGGGGGAAAGTGACGCTGTGGGCAGTATTCTCCCCCTACTATCAAAAGGCGGACGGGTGCTTCTGCCATACATTTATTTGTGGTTTGCAGTCTGTTAGACACCAAGTGGCCTTGTGGAAACACAACTCACCGTGACCGGGGGACTTTCGACCTTTGGTAGAGAGGTGGACAGCCGCTGTCGCTGAACATGTACTCGTGGCTTGTGATCTGTGTTCGATGGACGCGGCGGTTGGGAAAGAACCCCCGTGGCTGTGCGATATTAGACATTCGATGGGGAATGTGTACAGATATTCTGACACAGCTTGCGGGTAACAGTCATATTGCTCGGGTGCTGGAGGTTCGTTGAGAGTGATAGGGCGAGCGCATGACTTTGACCTTTCAGTACAGGGGCGGACAGATGCTTTGGCTCTGTTTGTGGGTTAAAGACTACTTACCGCTTACAGCTCGAGCCCAGCGGCACAATACCAAATGTTTGAACATGTCGGCTGGCTGGCCGAAGTACTCGGGGACTTTTACATCCGGATAATAGCAAGTAAATTCGGATAATGGTTTAATAGAGCCAAGGTCCAGCATCCGGATAATGAACACGTCCGCATACTGAGCGTCCAGATAAATGAGGGACGACTATATTCAATTATACCGTATTACTCATTCGTCACAGTAGCTCTATCTTCTCATGCTACACCCCAAGGAGTATCCAGGGCAATGCATTAAAATACAGTATATTCAATTATGTATAGTTATATAAAAAATATAATCTATCTATCAATCTATCTATTACCAGATGCCTCAATCCCGCACGGGGTCGCCACAAACAAATCGCCTCCATGTCGCTCTGTCCCCCACCATTTCACTACCCCGCTCCCAACTCACACCCCACTCTCTCATATACCTCTCCACTCCATCCCTCCATCTCATCCTCGGCCTCCCCCTCCCTCTCGCCCACTCCACCTCACTCACATACACTCTCCTCGTCAGTCTTTCATTCTCCATCCTCTCCACATGCCCAAACCACCTTAATGTGTTTCTCCTAACGCTTCCGATCACGTCCACAACAACACCACAATGCTCCAACACTTCCTCATTTGTTAGTCTGTCTCTTCATGTGACTCCACATGCTCCTCTTAAATAACTCATTTCCACTGCTCTCACTCTTGACTTCTGTCCTTCCAACAGGGTCCAAGCTTCACCTCCATATGTTAGAGTTGGTATCACAATACTGTCATGTAACAACTTTTCACTTCCATGCTCACCTCCCTGTTTCTTATCACTGCTTTCAGTGAACCAGCAACTTTCCTTCCCTGCTGCACCCTTTCGAGCACTTCACCCTCCAGACTTCCATCCTTACTCATCACACTACCCAAGTACTTAAATGCACTCACTTTCTCCATATCCTTCCCTTCCAATCTCACTGTACATTCACTGGCTTCACTTCTCTCGAAGACCATCACTTTACTCTTCCCTACATTCACCTTTAGATTCCGTTTCATACACACTCTCCCAAACTCATCTACCAAGCCTTGCAGCTCCCCTTCATCTTTGCTCAACAACACCGTATCATCTGCAAACAACAGTACAGGGAGTTTCCAAACACTGCCCTCTCTCACTAGGGCCGCTCCAACATCCACTGCCCGACCTTGTATCTCTTTTATAACCCCATCCATGTACAGATTGAACAACCATGGAGACATGACACATCCTTTTTTCAATCCAACCTTCAAATGGAAAGATTCACTCAGTTTGCCATCCACACGCACTGCAGCCTTAGCACCTTCAAACATACTCTTCACTGCCTTCACCAACTTCCCATCCACTCCATATATTCTTAATACCTTCCACAATCCTCGTCTATCCACCCTGTCATATGCTTTCTCCAGATCCATAAAGGCTGCATACAACTTCTTGCCCTTCTCTAGAAACTTTTCCACTAAGAATCTAGGAATGAATATCTGGTCTACACAACCTCTTCCCTTCCTAAAACCTCCCTGTTCTTCTCCAACTAATTCCTCTGTTATTTCCCTAACTCTATCAATAAGCATCCTACCATATACTTTTCCTATTACACTGAGAAGGCAAATGCCCCTATGATTACCACACACTGCTTTTTCCCCTTTTCCTTTGTACAGAGGAATAATTATACCTGACTTCCAATCCTCCGGGACTCTGCCCTCCTCCCAAGCCAATCTGCACACCTTCCACATCCATTCTACTGCTATCTCCCCCCCATGCTTCAGCATTTCACCACACACTCCATCAATTCCTCGGGCTTTCCCCATTTTAACTTTCTTCATTGCTTCCACCACTTCCATCCTACTGATTTCTTCCTCTCTTCTCACATCCCTCCTTCTCCCCGCCAATCCCCAGCCACTTAAACTTGCATTGCTTTCATTCTCTATGTTCAACAGTTCATTAAAGTGTTCTCTCCCTCTGTTTACTTTTTCTCCCTTCTCCACTAGTAATCTACCATTTTTATCTTTCACACCCCCACTGACTTCGTTGGCACCCTGTCTAGCTCTCTTTACCTCCTTCCAGAACATTTTCTTACATTCCCTCCACTTTGCACTCAAATTCCTTCCAAATTCCTCATCCACTTTCTTACTAATCTTTTCACCTCTCTACATATAACTCTCTCATCCGTCCCTCAGCCTCTTTGGCGCCCCTGTTGCTCATCCACTCATTATATGCTTTCTTCTTTTGTGCCACAGCCTCTATCACCTCTTCAGTCCACCATGCTGTTCAATAAAATAAATCAGTGGTTATTCAGTGTGGCAGTCAACCCCTAAATACCTACACACTTGTCGGTAACTGTCCTTTTGATGTCAGTTTCACATCATTTCCCACTGGTCAGTCACTGGTCTATCCCCATGACATCTGTCGGTCTTTTTGAAATTTGGAAAATAATTGGACTGAAAGTCATAGCTTCTCGTAGCGTTGTTTGACAGTTTATGATCTTGGCTGTACAATGTAGAGTGCAGCTTTCGTTGCAGTTCAGATAAAACATGTGAAAACCAGGTCTGTTTAGTATAATCTCCAGTAAAAGTTCTATACTGCCCCTCCATAACTGTTCTCGAATACCAAATACTTCCTGAAGGCATAACAAAACATACAGCTGCACTGATATGTATATGTTTGGCTAGAAGAGTAAGGATTCATTTTCCCTCTCATTAATGCACGATCAATGTAGTTATGAATCATTGAAAAATTGGAGAAGAAGAACAACTTTTGCTGGTGCCTGTACACTATAATACACTCAAAAAGCCCCTCTAAACCCCCCCAAAAAAGTCTACTTGGCACATCAATCCTAAACATTCTATTTTATTCAGATGAGTTGATGTGTAGAGCAATGTGATGGCAGCTGATGGCATTGGGGCCGGGGCGGCAGCCGTCTAGCAGTGACACTGTAAAAAGGAAACTACAGCCACCTCAGCTCCGTTTACAAAGCAGTAGCAGTCATACTTTCCCTATGGATGCCGCATGTGGTTACCCCCCGATGCCTGCATCAAAGGTACTAAAAAATAAACTCCCGAACATGATCACAAGCAAATCAAACCCTATGAGGGACCTACAACCAGCAGTAATGTAAAGGTGATGTTACAGCAAGGATACCAGGCCTGATCAACAACAAACCCTAAAAGTAATCTTTTTTCCATTAAAAATAGTAAGTCATCACAATGTCATGTAAATATAGTAATCCCTTTAAGACCCAGATCCCCAAGTCTTGGGCACCCCAATTTCTGGACATTTTTGGCTGGGGTCCTTGGGGGTCCTTGGGGGGGGGAAGCCGACATGTTCAGCCCTACTTTAAATTTGCTGCGCACAGTGATGCTCCCCTGTGTTTTGGTGCGTAGTTCCACCATCGTCGGGTATAGCACCCCTGCATCCTCCCCATTTCCTGCTTACCCACCAACGTGGCTGGATGCTCATTGCTATGACTGTCCATGTGCTTGCTTTCGTGGTGGTGCCCTACCTGCTGCAGGCCCTGCTGTTCCTCTACTCGTGTGTGTGATGATGGCCCTGCCAACTGAGAAGAGGAAACAAGTGGTTCTGACTCTGGAGAAGAAGCGAGAGTTCTTGGAGAAGGTGGACATAGGATGGTCTCCCACATCCTCCGAGAATTCAACCTGGCCTGCTCCACCTTGTTCGACATCAGGAAATCTCGTGACAAACTCACCCAGTATACAGCAGACTTCGCACTGAAGACCAAACGCAAAGTGCAGAGGAAGATTTTATACCCTCCCAGGTTTGCAAAAGTCGATTGCTCCATGCTGATTTGGTATCAGCAACAATGTGCTGCTGGTGTGCTGGTGCATGGCACGGAGCTTCAAGGCATCCGAGGGTTGGCTCCTCACTTTCAAGCTATGACATGGACTTACTGTCAGGCCCATGGCACAGCTCTGGATGCCAATGAGCAGGAAGTACAGGAGTTTCGGCAGAAGGTGAAGGGCTTGATCGACAAAGAGTCCCTCACTCTCAGTCAAGTCTACAACGCTGACAAAACTGTTCTATTCTATCACTCGTTGACCACAAACAGTTAGATGAGGAGACGGAGAAGCGTGTACCTGGATGGAAGCTCTCCAAGCAATGGATCTCTGCTTTGTGCTGTGCCAATGCTAACAGCATGCACCGGCTCAAGCCCGTCATTGTTGGCTGAGCAAAGCAGCCTCGGTACCGTCATGGGTTAATGGATGTCCTTCCTGTCATGTGGTTCCATTCTGTGAAGGCTTGGTTCACAACCAAGATCTTCAAAGACTGGTTTCACCAGCACTTCGTCAAGGTCATCCATTATCAGACGAACACACTGGGAATCCCTCGCGCCTAGGTAAGGGCTCTCTTTCTCTTGGACAATGCACCTGCGCATCCGTCAGACAAGGAGTTGGTGGCTGAGAATGGCCACATTAGGTGCTTGTTCTTGCCACCTAATACGACTGCTCTCATCCAACCAATGGACCAGGGAGTGATCGTGGCTAAGAAGAGGCTATACTGTCAAGTTCCTGGACAAGGTGATAGTTGTTCTCGAGGACGAGGATGAGCACAGGGAGGGACGGAACGCAGAAGGCCAGCAGATTTTGGAAAACCATCGGTGCTACAACCTCAAGTCAGCTATCTACAACTGGGTCAGTGCACGGAAGGAAGTCTCTGTCAAGACTCTGGAAAGTGGTTGATCTCATCTGCTTCTTGACAACGTGGTGCACGACTTTCTAGGTTTTGATGGGGATGATTTCCATGCGCGCCTGCATGTGGCTGGCGATGAGGTGGATGTGGACGAAGCGCATGAGTGTTGGGACGATGACGAGGGCATCCTGGGTATCAGATCATGTCTGATATTGAGATCACATTTTCCATTACAGGTACAAGTACTCAGCTGGAAGATTCCAATGAGGACAGGGAGGATGATGCAGACTCCTCTCAGCACGCCACTAATCCAGCCATCCCCAAGCTAAGCGCACTCCGTGAGCACGTTGAGTTTGTTCTTGACTACCAGGAACACCCAGACTGTGACAGGGAGATGGGGCCCCTGGGACTTGTGGAGGGAGTGCGCGCTTTTAGGCAGCGCATCATCAATCACCAGAATCACCGTTCCTTACATCAACCAACCACTGACACCTTTTTCAAGACCGTGACCCCCGCCGTGCCCAGCCCTGGCTCCACACCACTGCCTTACCAAGACCTGCCTTCTGCCTCCGGGCCACAGCCCAGCATATCAGCCACAGCGGAGTCTCCACTGGACGTGAGCTTGTGGTTATCTTCAGAGTTATCTGCAGTGAATAGCCCATCACCACATCCCAGCGATGCACCCCTGTGGCACCTGCAACACCTACTCTCTGGCTCTGACTGTGAATAAACAGCAATAACTTGCCACTAGACCACATGGGAATTTACAGTACTGTGCAGTGTAAAGAAATCAGAATTGAGTGAAAAAAAATTGAGTGCAGGGTGAAACACTAGTGAAAAAAATGTAAAGTGTAAAGCAGTTAGAATTAAGAGTGAAAAAGAATTAAGTGCAGAATGAACACTGAAGAAATGAATGTCCAGTGTATAGAAATTTGAATTAAAAATTAAGTGCAGAGTGAAACACTGGAGAAAAGAATGTGCAGTGTAAAGAAAGTACAATTAAGAGTGGAAAAGAATTAAGTGTACCGTGAAACACTGGAGAAAAGTAAAGTGTGCTGTAAAGAAATTAGAATTCAAAGCGAAAAAGAATTAAGTGCAGAGTGAAACACTGACGAGAAGAATGTGCAGTGTTAAGAAATTAGAATTCAGTGAAAAAGATTAAGTGCAGTGCAACACTGGATTACCTTAAGTGCTTCAAGTACACCTTCACCACTGTCAGAGCCATAGAGGAGGTGGGTTAATCTTCGCAACAGCCACGGACGTGTCATTAGTACCCTGGAAACTCCTAAATATTTTCCTTACTTACCTCAAATTTCTCATTCTCTAGTTCCTTCTCATTTATTTCAAGGTTTCTGTCCCTTATTTGTGTAAATAGGGTCCTAAATAGGTGCTGTGCATGTCCGGTAGGGAAATTTTTAGGTGACTTTCAAAGTTAGGTGGGGCTGGGGTCCATAAGTACCTGTCCAGGGGCATTTTTCCCAAGTCCTGGACAAACCCTAGTTCTGGATGGTGCTTTGGCTCTGTTACTTTGGATCTTGGAGGGATTACAGTAAGTTGATATTACTGGAAAAGTAGACATCCGTGACAGGATAAACATTTACCATACCGTATGAAAATCGACAATGAAAATTTACACGTATATATTGTGTAAAATGTATCATTATAAGCAAACAGTAAAACAGTACAATTTCCAATTATGCTTATAACTTGAGAATGATTCTGCTAATGCACAGGGAAGAAAGAAAACATCAATTTTTAGCCACAAACTAGAACGATACCGGATATTATATCTACGTATGCTTTGGCGGCATAGTGCCCCTGTCAGTAGGTAGAGAGAGAAAGAG
>JAGKTI010004995.1:33842-47361 GCA_018397915.1 Birgus latro
GGTACCTAAACTAAGCTGCCAACTCAGTGAACAGCTGTGCCTAACTTACCTCAAATTCATCCTTTTTGGGTTAAATTTAAATGAATTCATGCTTTGTGTTCATTATTTTAGTGCATTACCAGTGAAAAAGGTGAATGCCAGTGAATTTCATGTCCGGTGCTTACTTTCAGCATGCTATATTCTTGTGAACACTTTTGCCATACCTAACTCTTGTTGACCATTTTTCTGGTAACAATTTACATCATTTACTGTATTTGATGCTTTGTATCCAATAATTTAGTGTATAAAATGTGAGAAAAGATGATTTTCATAGTGGCTGCCATGTCCGATACTAACTTACACTAAGCTGTCAACTCAGTGAACACCTATACCTTACTTAACTCAGATTCATCATTTTGGGGTTAAAATAAAATGAATTCATGCTTTGTGTTCATGATTTTAGTGCATAAAAAGTGAGAAAGGGTGATTTTCACAGTGATTTCCATGTCCGATACTTACTTACACTATGGTGGAAAGTTGTGAACACCTATGCCTTACTCACCTCAAAATCATCATTTTTTGGTTAAAATTCAATTAATTCATGCTTTGTGTGCATTATTTATGTGAAAGGAGACTTAAATAAGTGCTATGCATGTCCGGTAGGGAGGTAGGTAGGTGGTTTTCTGATTTAGGTTAGGTTAGGTTAGGTTAGGGTCATAAATGACCGGTGCGGGAGCTTCAAGGCCACTATCCGGACAAGACCACTGTCCGGTCATGCCTTTGGCTCTATTACGTCGGATAATAGAGGGATTACTGTATTTAAATCAAATATCTGCAGCCTAAAAAATTACTAGGCTGTGGATATTTAAATAATATGTTTTAATGATTTTTGTAAGGAATTGCAAATGCTACTCTTAATACAGAAAATAATGTATTTTTAATTGATTATTTTTATTAATAATAATAATTAAAAAAAAAACATTAAAATATATTATCTCTGTTGAAGCATTTTAAGAAATGCTACTACCCTCCCGCCTCCCCCTAACAATTAAGCCCTCGCGACCCACCCGAGCCTGCCGCATCCCTTGTCCAGCCACGCGGGCAGCTCCCAAGCGCAAGGCAGGTGCACAGGCGCAAATTCATTTATGCAAGTGCAACTAAATTTGCATTTGCACACCTGCCTTTTCATGTGCAAAAGCGCAATATTGCGCAAGGTCTCGTGCGGTGAGCAATACGCAAACGATATTCACCGAAGCGCAAGGGTGTGCAATTGTGCTTTGCGCAAGTACTTGCGCACCTGCCCAGCACTGATTGTGATCCCTACCCTGATGTATGGAAGCGAGGCGTGGACACTGCTAGAGGGTAACAAGTCAAGAGTGAGAGCAGTGGAAATGTGTTACCTAAGAGGAGCACGTGGAGTGACATGGAGGGACAGGATGATGAATGAAGAAGTGAAAGAACGTTGTGGAGTGGATGTGGATGTGATTGAGAAAATTACGAGAAATACAGAGGTTGTCTGGACACGTGGAGAGAATGGGGAATGAAAGACTGACTAAGGGGGTGTATGCAGGTGAAGTGGAAGGAGGAAGAGGGAGGAGGAGACCAAGGATGAGGTGGAGGAATGGAGCTGAGAGGTATATGAAGGAGGGGGGAGTGAGTTGGGGGGAGGGCAGTCAAATGGTGGGTGACAGAGCGACTCGGAGGCATTCTGTCTGCAGCCACCCTTTGCAGAAGTAGGGCATCAGGCTCTAGATAGATAGTTAATTATTTCCATTTTTTTCTTGAAAACCCTCTTGTACACTCACTTATCATTTTTTATCCTCTGACTGCTAGGACTTTTCTCAACTGAATAACAATGTATACTACTTAGCCTAAATAAGATTCCTGGCTGAAGTATAGCAACAGGAGACATGATTACTCAGAACTGTTACTGATGCCTCTGAATACTAGATGTCTTAGCAAGCAAAAGCTTATGTTTAGCCTAAAGAAATTATCCAAATGTACTTGGTGGAGATATGTAAGAAGGCATGGATCAGTGAAACTGTGCCAGCAGAGTGGAAAAACACCGTGACTGTATCCCTGTACAAAAATAAAGGTGAGTGAAGTGAGTGCAAGAATTATTGTTGCATAAGTTTATTGAGTATTATACGGAAGGCACATGGACGAATCACCATAGAGAGTGTAACAGAGATATCAGAAGTCATAGTGACTGATGAACAGGGTGGTTTTAGGAGTGGCAGTGGATATGTGGATCAAATATTTGCAGTGAGAAAGATAGTGGAGAAGGCTTGTGAGAAGGACTAGAAGGTCTATCTATCTATCTGGAAAAAGCATATGACAAAGTAGACAAAGAAGGATTGTGGAAGGTTCTGCACAAGTATGGTGTAGATGGTAAGCTGCTAGGTGCTGTCAAGAGTTTTTATGATGGTAGTAAGGCATGTGTAAGGTAAATGGGCATCTAAGTGAATGGTTAACGATTAATGTGGGCATGCGACAAGGCTGTGTGATGTCCCCATGGTTGTTCAATATATAGGAGTATATGGATGGGGTGATGAGAGAAATAAAAACACGTCTAATGGAGAGGGGGATGGCGTTGGTAATGAATGGTGATGGACGGAATATCTCAAATTTGCTGTATGCTGATGATGCAGTGCTGCTTGCAAATTACCAGAGCTTGGCAGACTAGTGAAGAGTTTTGCTGATGTCTGTGAGTTTTGTGCCTTGAGAATAAATACAGAAAAGAGTAAAGTGATGCTAATCAGGAGAGAAGGTGACTCCCAGTGTGATGTTACAGTGAATAGAGACACTGGAATTGGGGAAAGAGTTCAAATACCTGGGTACAGTGATAGAAAAGAGAGGAAAATGTGCAAAAGCAGTGGAAAGTAGAGTGACAGAAGGATGGAAAGTAGCTGCTGCATTGAAGGCCTTGACAAGACACAGAGGCTTGAGTGTTGCAGCTGCACAAGGCTTACATGAAGGAGTGTTAGTGCCATTTTTAACATATGGATGTGAGACTACAGTGTGGCATGAAAATGAAAAGTCAAGAGTGACAGCAGTGGAGATGGGACTGCTGAGGAAGGTATGTGGAGTACAGAGAGTGGACAGGATATGAAATACTGTAATGTAATTCATGAAAGATGCGGATTGAGGAAGTCTGTGGACACCAGAATCGAAGAGAGTGTACTGAGATGGTATGGTCATGTGGAGAGAATGGATAACAACAGAGTGGTGAAACAGGTATATGTGAGTGAATCTGAAGGAGGGAGGAGGCGAGGTAGGCCAAGTAGAAGGTGGAGGGATGTGGCGGATGAGTGTGTGAGGAAGAAAGGTTTGGAAGTCGGTGAGGCTAGGGAACTGACAAAAGATTGAGCTGGCTGGATGAATGTTGAGAGAAGTGCATGATCAGGGATTTAGCACCCCTTTTAACATGACAGTGTTTGGAATGACTCTCGGATACAACTATGTGAAGATACAGAATGTGGTGAAAGTTTTTGACCTATCAGATAAAGCCAGGATTCCAGGGGCTTGAATGATGAGTGAATGGAAGTGTGGCCCATTGGACTGGGCAAGCTTCGGCTGTCTGGATGTTGCTACTCCTCACCCTGCCCTATGGTGGGAAAGGAGGTCTGGATGATGATGATGATGATGATGATGATTAACCACAGCCACAGGGTTGAAGCCCTCTTTCAAACATTACATTTATACACAACCCTCAAAATGTACCATAAATCTATGTCAGCATTTATACTGTCCTCATTTAGACACTTCTCAAACTGTTATCTTTTTTATTTCATTCTTAAAACTTTCTGACACTTAGCTTAGGAGAGACTTCAAACCAGTGGTGTTAGATACACTTTTTATTAACCCCTTCAGTACAAATTCATCTATCCATCCATCACCTATTCTTTTACTGCCCTATTATCTCGAGTTAATTTCATTATTTATTAAAATAAGAATTTTTATTATTAAAAAAAATTACAGCTGTTTTCTAAGCCTTCTATTCAAATCATTTTCACACCACTCCATGGTTTGTCTTTTACTACACTCTGCTTTGACTGTATTAGCTTCTTCTATTAATCATCATCATCTTTACCATTCAGAAATTTACCTTCAGATACTCCACAGTTATTCTGTCTCCCAATACCATCTTTTACTTTATTAACTTTTAGTAACTGAAG
The DNA here is from genome assembly GCA_018397915.1 of Birgus latro. Lineage (NCBI taxonomy): Eukaryota > Metazoa > Arthropoda > Malacostraca > Decapoda > Coenobitidae > Birgus > Birgus latro. The sequence goes on from JAGKTI010004995.1 coordinate 38,000, forward strand.
TATTGGTGCCTTGTATTTATATATTTATTAATTCATTTCTATTTAACAAAATGTTGTGGATCATAACTCACTCAGCACAAAATACTGTGATCCACTGGTTATCACACACTTGGTTATAGTGGTTTTAATCAGTGCAACACAAAAATCTGCACTCCTGCTGTTAGCATGCATTTTTCCGCCAAAAAACATTGTTACTGCACATCTGACCTGGTTTCTGTTGAAAATGATGGTGGAGTGTCTATGGTTTTTGAGGGCTTTGAGGGTTTCAAAGACAAGACCCTACTCAAGGAATTACAGAAATCCTAGGGGGTGGAGACCAAAGACCCTCCACCTCCCATACCTCATGCCCATCTCAGATCTCTATATGGTACACCTTCTTCCTTACTGTGCTCTTTCATCACTTCCAATTAACCTAACCATGCCTAACTGCAATTCTGATACCATAACAGTGTGTATGTATGTATTTAGAGGATTTTAATTGCCATAAAAGAGGAAAATTTGGGCTTGAACTTGGGATGTCTAGTACCAAATCAGATAAATCCAATGGGTTCTGTGCCTTCATTGTTGTGCACTTTCATTAACATGCACCAATTCTGGTATCTTTATGCACAACAACCAAGGGATCACTGTATTCTACAGTTATTTTCAATATACTTGCTTCATGTTAGGATATGCTTTTTGTATTTTGAGATTTAGAAACACAACCCCTAATGTCTTCAGAATGAGGAAGTTTTTTCTTTTTCTTTTTTATTCTAGCAACTACCAAAAATTGTTCTTTACCTTACTTGGATATATGCCAGGCAAAAGGACCACTGATGCCATATTCAGTGTTCAACAGCTTCAGGAAAAATATAGGGAAAGAAAAGGGATCTGTACTATGCTTTTGTTGATCTGAAGAAAGCCTTTGACAGAGAGTCCTTAGGGAGGTGGTGAAGTGGGCAATGAGAAAGCTTGAGATCGAGGAGTGGCTGGTTAGAGTGGTTATGGCTATGTATGTGGGTGCTTGCACCCAGGAAAGAGTAAATGGAGAGTTGAGTGACGAGTTTTTTGTGAATGCTGGTGTGCATCAGGGGTCAATCTTAAGCCCCTTGTTCTTTATCATGGTGCTTGAAGCCCTCTCACATGACTTCAGAAATGAATTCCCATGGAAGATGATGCATGCCGACGATTTGGTGTTGGTTGCAGTGAATGAAAGGGAGGTGGAAGGAAGATTTACGAAGTGGAGATATGGTATGGGGCACAGGGGGGAGGTGAAGGAAAGATTTTGGAAGTGGAGAGATGGTATGGGGCACAAGGGCTTGAGAGTAAATGCAGGTAAAATAAAGGTGATGGTATCACAGGGCTGGTTGCAGTACTGTCGGAGAAGAGGGATTGTGTGGTTTTCAACAAGGCCATGGGAAGTAATTCCATCTTGTGCAGTGTTTGTGATATGTGGGTAGATAAGAGACGTTGTGGAATTAGAGGAAGACTGCGAATTAATGCTGATTTGATGTGTGCAGTGTGTTTAGGAGAGCATGTGGAGACTGTCAGGCTTGAAAGGATTGATCTTGTTGGTGGGTCTCTTGAGTGTGTGGAGGAGTTTTGTTACTTTGGAGACATGTTATGTGCTGGAGGTGAGGCTGGGGCTAGTTCCGTGGCTACAGTGACGAGTGGTTGGAAGAAGTTACTGTTGCCTCTCTTGACACTGACAGGGTTCTCCTTCCAAGCTAAGAGATCTTTGTATGCAGCATATGTTAGGAGTGTAATGCTGTATGGTAGTGAGAGGTGAGCAGTAAAGGACAAGGATATCTGCAGGCTCAAACGTACAGAAATGACAATGATTAGGTGGATGTGCAGTGCGTCCTTCAGTGTGAGGTCTGGGGGGGGGGGACTAGGTTTATGATGGAAGTCAAGAGGTAGAATGGGACTGGAGTGTACTAGTGCTGTGATAAGAAGAGGTAGATTGAGATGGTTTGGGCATGTGGGGAGGATGGGGGATGACAAATGAGTGCAGAAAGTGAGAAATGTTAATGTTTGGAGTAGAGTTGTGAAAGTCAGACCCAAATACCTGGTATGAGGTCACTCAGTGTGACCTCAAGGATAAGGGATTGAATAGGGAGGCTGCCAGAGATTGAACAGAATGGAGAGATGCCATTAGGTGACCAAGGTCAACACATGCAAGCATGTTGGAGCCTTTAAAATAAGAAACAAACAAACAAACAAAAGTAAAACTTACTAGCCTCTTCAAATTGAAGAGGTTAGATCATTCAATGGTCCAACATAATTAACGTGCTCTATCTGTTTTACTGTGCCAAGTCTGTCTCATCAGCACCTCACCTGCTCTAGTTGGTTCTCCTGGATTTCACTTCCTTTCTCCTTGAACTTGTCCTGCTGGATCTTTTGACGCTGAATTGCACCAACTCCCGCCCGCCGCCTCATCCTAGACAAAAAAATAATTACCGGTATGTTAGTAGTACAACAACAACAAGGATATTGTACTCTCTTTAAAAATCACCATCATTTATTAATCAAAGCTTAAAAAATAATAATTATAAAAATATGTAAATACAGTAAACTCTTTTGTATCAATCACTGCAAAACCTGGCATGCATCATTAGCCTATCCATCACAGCAAATGGGATCCAGTTTTTAAAAATCTGAAGGTAGCCCAAATTCAAAATTTGCACAATTTGGTGAGAATCCCACCACCCAAACATTACTGTAAGTCTTGTTACTAAAACACTGCTTTTGATGTTTCCAAATTTGTAAACTTTCTTCGAATTTGTTTCCTGTATGTCTCCATCTCGAGTTTTCTTCTCATGTTCAGTTGTTATGTATGTCCCTCCTCTTCAACACATTTCATACACTTATTATCTCGTATCTTGTCCCAAAATGGATGACAGTGTGTCAGTCCTCATTCTCTCCCAAGGTTGCCACTCCATGCTGTCCTTCCACTACTGTAACGCTGCATAGAGTGCATAGGAGTTTGTTGTGTGTTTCACCACCCCAGTTCTTATTCATGTCATGCTGGTTTCCTGCCTTCTGTCGGCATGTGCTTCAATGGCACCTCCACCTGCCAAGAGCACCAGGAATGTATTATCCCTTGAAAAGAAGCGGGAGAGTACTAGAAAACTGGATGAGGGATGAAGCATGAGTTGGGCAGAGGCAGAGGTGTAAGTCAGAGTTATACTGCCTCCTATGCCACTGGATTACATGGAATTTATACCACTAACAGACTGCTGAACTATCACTTTAGTTATTTTTTTTTCTATGAGGTAAAAACATTTACAGTATGTGCTAATAACTCCTAACTTTTACATTTCTAATGATTAATAAAATTACCATACATTTCATTGTATTTACAAAGCAGCTGATTCTTCAAGACCACACCCACTCGATCTCCCAGCCAACAGACGCAGCACTCAGGATGGGACCAGTCTCAGTCCATTCTCAGAAGCCTTTATAAGGACCAAAGACTGGTCTGCACTAGTCCAAAAATGGCTCACCAACATATGGCAAATGCTTGTCAAAGGAGAATTCGTATGCAAGATAAAAGATTCTGTACTAACTGCACCTGAACCTTTAACCTTTACAAGCAAAGTTTGTGGATAGTGAACACCTTGTGTCAGATATAGCCACAAATGTTTTCACACCACAGTTTGAAGTAGCTGCCACTTGATCTCATCATCAAAGAGTCAAGATAGGCTCCCGCCACCGGAGGTAAGCATACCACAGTTGTCTCTGTGACTTTGCCAGGTGTAGGTACACCTACTGTCTGACCTGGCTCATATTTCTGATTGGGATAAAAACAACCTTGTTTTATTTAATGCATCAAAAACTCAGTTCTTACATCTATCAACCTGACAAAATCTTCCACAGGAGTACCCTCTAATTTTTAACAATAACCAGCTCAATCCTGCATCATCTTTAAACATGCTTGGGGTTTCATTCTCTCGGGATTTACGGTATCATGGAAAAAACCTATCATATCTTTTGTAAATCTGCTTCCAAGAGACTGGGCTAAGCAAACTCCATACCTTCTTTATCCCTAAACGGATGTTGACTTTGTAAATGGGTTTTATTCACCCTCTCAACATGGTGGAGTCCAAGGCTTTTTGTCTCATTAACTCTCCTCCTCTTCCTGGCTCTCTTCAACCTCTGTCTCTTCACCACAGTGTTGCAACATTATCTCTTTGCTAATGCTACTTCAATGGTCACTGCTCCTCTGAACTGTCTGCTTGCATCCCTCCACCACTAAGGCGGATGCGTAGCACCCATCTAGCAACAAACTCTCGTCCCTTTTCTGTCCAACTCTCTAATGCAAGAGTTAACCGCTACTCCCAGTCCTTCATGTATGCAACAGATCAACTCTGGGACTGTTTCCCTCTGTCTGTTTTTCCTACTGCCGATGATCACCAGTCTTTCAAACGCAGTGTGTCGAGGAATCTTGAAATGAATGGATCTTTAATTTGGCTCTCTGTTGTCTTGTTTTTGTTGTTTCTTTCTTGGAGAGAGCAATTTGCAGGCCCCTGGCCTTTGGTTATTTCTTCCTTAAAAAAAAAATAAAAAAATAAAAAAAATAAAAAACTGACTGTAGTATCACCTCTCTGCACAATTACTCATTACAGTGTTGTCATTTCTGTAAAAACCAATGTTGGCCTTGTAAGGCACTGAGAAATGATATCGCAACATACTGATGATGATTTCTTCTGAGCCAATCAGCATTCCCCTTCCCTCTTCCTCAGCCAACGAAGTCTGATTCCATCCCACCACTAAGCAAAGTCTCCTGCTCCCTGGCCAGTTCAAATTCAGTTTCCACAATGTCCAGCTTGTGCACCAGGTGTATCTTGAAGCCTTGGAAGGCCATCATAACATTCTAAGAAGTGCCAGAGGCTGCTGTCAATTTTCCACAAAGACAAAGCTGTACCCCCAAGTGGTTGGACCGATGGATTCCACTGGTACAGAACACAACAAAAGGGAAAATACTGATCATTCATCAGTCAAGCAACATTCAAACCATCTCCAGATTAAGGTAGGCCTACTGGTCAGGTTAGGTTAGTATTTTTCATTTTTCTACCCAATGATTTCTCCCTTACTTGAAGCCCTGCTCTCTTCTAGGGCTTCATTATTGAATGAATACCCTCCCTGAATGCTTCCAATGGTTTTTGGTACCAGTATAACTGTTGCTTTTCACCTTCAATTCTCTTATAAAACCACTGGTTCTATCGTGAATTACAAATAGGTCAAATTTTAAAAAACACTGGTCTGTGAAAGAAATGAAGATCAAAATCAAACGAATCACACCAAAAACCACAGGAAACACCCAAACTGTATGAAAAAACCCTTGTGGGAGTGTTTCTATGAACTAACCAAGCTGGATTATTGGAGCAAGCACAGGCAACTAAACCTCTTCTCCCTAGAAAGAAGGAGGGACAAGTATATTAATAATGGTACCGTATATTTCTGGAAGGTACTGGAAAACCAAGTGCCACACCCAACAATTCTAGAGGAGGGGGAAATCAAGAGCTGCACACACCCTAAGCTAAGCCATGCCTCCTACAGTCATGGAGTGAATGCCAATTCTCAATACAAGGCCATACTTGCCACATCAGTTCTAAATGAAGGTTCAAGACTACCCAACTGCCTCTCAAGATGTGTAAGAGACTTAACTGGATGTACTGTGGAAAAATTCAAGAGGGGGCTGGACAACAATCTACAGTGGGTACCAAATAAATCCTCCCCCATTTCACCAAGTCCCAGGTCCCAGAGTCTGATGCACAAAGTTCCCTCATGCTGGATGTTCTTCACTCTAGTGCACGTGCACAGCAGTCGTTCCCAGTGCAGCTGTCATGTCCCCAAATTTCCTCTTTAGATCTGATGATCCAGCCTAAGCTAATCTATTCAAACCTAGCCTAACTGGAAATTTTTTATATTACCTCATCCATTTTATTTTCACTACTTATTTACTTATTTTTGTTCACATGAAAGCTTTCCATGTACTGTATTTAAAATATTTTTAAGGTCATTTTTATTGGAAATGCCTTATTTTGCCAATTTCAATCCTCCTTCCCCTCCCAGGATGGGGAAAAAAAAAATCTGACAAAAATGATGATGAAAAATCAACTGAGACTTGTGAAAACCCAGAAAATAGTAAGCATATAAAAAATCTGAGTATAGCAATACTGGGTACACGTACCTAACTGGGGGGTAGGCCAAGCCCCTATGACATTAACCATCCAGATTACCACTAACCCTAACCTTGAAAGCCAATAAAAACTAGACTAACCACCTACCTTAGAAAACAAAGCTGCATCAGTGTGCTGGTCTTGTTCAACTCTGGGCGCACTGGGTGCAACCCTGTTTGCCTGCGACAGCAAGTACAGTATGTATTTGAATATGTCACCTTTGCGTGAAGATTGTGCTCCTGTGCAATGGGATAAACGCCATACTGAACCAAGTTAGCTATAAGAAGAGGGGCATAAACTGTGAAGGCTGCAGATTTCCAAGTTGGCCGTAGTGAAAACATCTCAACACTACCTGATGGAATGTATTACTGCACTGCCAATACTGTATCTCCTGTCCATGTTATACTGTATCAGCAAACATTATCACACTTAGGACACTTCACTTCTGTAGTTATAATCCTGTGCGTGTGAAAAATCTTGAGGCTTGCCATGTTATTTGATAATACCACCAGAGTAGGCTATGTCCCACTGCACAAGAGCACAACCCTCACACAAAGGTGACATATTCTAAGACACATCTACCTGCTGTTGCAGACAAATGGGGTCGGACTCAGTGTGCCCAGAATGAGAAGGTCATTGCAGACTGGTCATGCTTCTTTTCCAGGTTTATTCAGGAAAGACTGACAGGGAGTGATATGGTAAGAAATACTGACCAAGAAAGTTGACAGAAGGCATCACAGTCACAAAGCACTTTAAAGTATCTCTCACAAGATCCAGATCTCCATGCTGTAGTCATGGCAAGTAATTTTCATAACAATCATGAAACACCATAAATATGTAATTGCAATGGAAATCCCACAGAGCTGATTCCCCTATTTTGATTAAAAAATATCACAGAACACACTTGAAAACTGTAAGGTGCTTGTGTGTGTGTGGGGGGGGGGAATCACTTCCCCTAACTGGGAGCTTTGTTTCCCAGATCCCTAGAACTTTCTGCAATGGGGAACTTTGTGCATACAATACCAAGGAGAAGGAACACGGGGTGTTGCTGCAACCAAGAATCCCCATAATCCCCTCCTCCCCATGGAATCAAACTCTATAATGAACCAAGTTACTTTCAAGAAGAGGGGCATAAACTGTAAAGGCTGCGGAATTCCGAGTTCGCCATGGTGGAAACATCTCAACACTGGACTAGGTAGGGTTGAATTAAAGTACGGTTTACAAATTCCCCAACGGTACAAATGCCCAAAGAAGTGACGACCTGATTCCAAGTACCTGTAGCTCAGAAAGTGGTATCTGGCAACTGCCACAGCCAAGATATACAGTAAAACCTCGATATAACGGACTTCAGTAGACCGGAATTCGCTTTTATCGGACTCGAGGAGCTACCGGACTAAACTCCTATATATCGGAAAAAGTCCGATATAGCCAGAAAGCAGTCCGGACTGCCTGACAACTTCAGCTATGATCACCACAATAAGACAAGTAAAAGACATGTTTTCAGTACACAGTACAGTATTATTATACCATTTGATTATACCATTTGATTAATGGGTGTAGCAGAGAGGAAAAGTTTGAATGTAATGGAGATGAGGTGTCTGAGGAGTATGTGTGGAGTGACGCGTATGGATCGAGTGAGAAATGATGAAGTGCGAAGGAGAACTGGAATTGTTCGGGAGATGGCTGATCGAGTTGAACAGAGGGTGTTGCGATGGTTTGGGCATATGGAGAGAATGGATGATGAGCGATTGGTGAAAAAGATAACTAGATCTGATGTGAGAGGCGTAAGGCTGAGAGGAAGACCACGAATAGGATGGATGGACAGTGTGAAGAGAGCGTTGGATGCGAGAGGGTTGTCTGTTGAGCAAGGAAGAGTGGCTGTGCGTGACAGAAATGAATGGAGAGAAATTGTGAATGAATAAATGATGACGCAGCCCTGAGAGGATATTCTCCTGCATTTTGTCTGATCAGCTGATCAGGTCAGGTGCAGGTAAGGGGCTGGATCCATTATGATGTGGCAGGGGTAAACCAGCTTTGCTGTCGGGCCCTGCTGCGGATGTCACTGACTGCACTGCGTGGTTGACCCTCGTGCGGTGTGGTGCGGTGAGGATCTGTCCCTTCTCCCCTTTGGGGCTAAGATGCGAATGAATGTGTATGAGTGGATGAGTAAATTGGTAGTGTGTTGACCTGTCTCGGCTACCTCCCTTTTCTTGGGGGAAGCAGCCTAGGTATATAGATAGATAGATAGATTAATGTAGTGAAGGTATAACACAGTACAATACTGCAATGGTGGTGAAAACCTCTGATGCAATCCAGACTAATGTCTTATATGTCAGAAAAAGTCCAGATTAGCAGGGGTAAGTCCGGATGTCACTTTTATCGGAAAATCGCATATTTCGGACAGGCCTGAGCCCCAATTAGTCCGTTATAGTGAGGTCTTACTGTATTTTCCGTATTACACACCGGAAAGAACAGTATTTGGGTAAACAACTCCAAAAAGTAATATGTCAGTGTTTTTACTTTGTATAACTCGCATTACGGAAGAGGAAACCATAATATGCTAAAGCTGAGGCTTAGCTGTATGAAAGAATGTGAAACACACAGCCTATCACTCAATGGTTTCAGGGTTAAAATGCAGAGAAATTCTCCTATTTTCCATCCAAAATCAACAATACTGAAGGAAAAATGTCCCACAAAATCAAACCCGCAGATAATGGTAATGTCAAAATCAGCAGTGCCATCAAATCTGAAAAATAAACTTCTAAAAATATATTACTATCCAAATTTAATTCTCTATGCGGGATGATATTTAAGCAGGAAAACCCATGAGCGCTGTAAGCAAGATGGATCATCAAAATGAAATTACAGCATGTCGGTGTATGCAGATTATTGCTCTTTATTTAGCAAAATTCCAGTAAGACAGATATACCGGCAGCTTAACATCACGAAGACAGTTAATGGATAGATAAGCGATACAGAGAGGTAGAACACAGGAAATCTGCAAAATGGGGACTCTCGTACCACAAGACCAAGACAGACAAATTAATACATGTGCCCAAGAACAACTTTACCACTTGTGTTGCTATCAGGAAGCAAATTAATCTGCTGGCATTCAGTGAAGGTAGTGAAACCAGTGCAATTGTATGGGGAAAATCGGTCATTATTCACCGTTATAAAATATGTAGGGCAAGAGGGAGA
>JAGKTI010004996.1:21585-47359 GCA_018397915.1 Birgus latro
TTATGTGATGTTTTAAGTGACTCTTTTGATAAAACCAAGGCAAGAGTATTTATGCAAGATTCTGCCCCTGCACATGTTGCAAAGTCAGTGAAACAGTGGCTAACAGACTGTGAGGTTCCCTTTATTCGAGATTGGCCCGGAAACAGCCCAGATATCAATCCCATTGAGAATTTATGGGCGCACATGAAGCGGCACATCATCTTTGCCTAAACTTGAGGCTGCAGTCAATCAGCTATGGAGCAGTTTTAATCCATCTGTTCTGCAAAACTACGCCATCAGTCTCCCCAGACACCTTAAGAAGATAATAAAGGTGAAGGGGAATGCCAGTAAATACTAAATTCAATGGTGAGTGTTAATTTATTTGTTTCTCCTTGCTAACCACAAGATTGTTTTCTTTTTTTAAGATGGCGTCAACACTTTCCGCGCCTACTGTATATATATATATATATATATCTATTGCCAGATGCCTCAATCCCTTAAGGTGTGGCCACAGACAAATCGTCTCCATGTTGCCCTGTCCAACTCCATTTCACTGCCCTGATGCCAGCACACACTCCCTTCTCTCATATACCTCTCACCTCCATCCCTCCATCTCATCCTTGGTCTCCCCCTTTCTCACTTGCATACACTCTCCTTGTTAGTCTCTTGCATTCCATCCTCTCCACATGGCCAAACCACCTCATTGTATTTCTAACTTTCTATCACGTCCACATCCACACCACAACACTTCTTCACTTCCTCATTTGTCAGTCTGTCTCTCCATGTAACTCCACATGCTCCTCAAATAATTCATTTCCACTGCTCTCACTCTTGACTTGTGTCCTTCCAGCAAGGTCCAAGCTTCACTTCCACACGTTAGGGTTGGCATCACAATACTATCGTGCAGCGACTGCTTTGACTTCCATGCTCACTTCCCTGTTCCTTATCATTGCTTTCAAAGAACCAGGAGCCTTTCTTCCCTGTTGTACCTTTTCAAGCACATCACCCTCGAAACTTCCATCCTTTCTCATCACAGTACCCAGGTACTTAAATGCATTCACAGTTTCCATTTCCTCCTCATCCAGCCTCACTGTATATTCAGTGGCTTCTTTTCTCTCGAACCCATAACTTTACTCTTCCCTACATTCACCTTTAGATTCCGTTTGTTACATGCTCTCCCAAACTCATTCACCAACCCTTGCAGTTCTCTTTCGTCTTCACGTAACATTACTGTACAGTATACAATATGATTACTTTTGTGCTGGAGATCGTTATATTTTATCAGTGCCAAACCCTGTTGTTATCCACTTTAAGTCAGATAACAGTAGTGTTTAACCCTGAAAGAAAACATTTGGGGAGACCCTGGGCTGCAAGCCCTTGATATCCTGAGCACAATTAAGCAGAAATAAGCATTTTCTCTAGGTCCTGTGTATTATCAGATAGGAGAAAAAAAATAATTTGTGGAAAGTGAAGGGAGGGATAGAGTTGATGGAACACCATCATAGTGCTAATGCTGAGGCCTCAAGCTGTTTGGATGTTCATAAACCATCCAGCCCAATTGAAGTTCGGGTGTGGAAAAACACAGTGAATGTGGCACTTGAGCCACTTTATTAAGCATACAGAGATTCTTGAAAATTATAGGTCATACCTGCTTGCCTGAGTGTGATTTGTGAGGAAACCTACTAATTATAGTGGACTTGAAGGGAGATTATCAGTGATGTTATGATCCTTTCTCCACTTTTTCTTCAGCTATATGTATTTATTATTATTTATTTTTCATACAATTTATGTTGTATTTCTTAATAAGTAGATGAATTCTCCCTGAACAGTCTTCCATTATCCTTTCTCCACTTTACCATCACCTTTAAATGTATTTTTATTATTTTTCATACAACTCTTGATGAGTTTTCCTCAAACAGTCTTCTATGAGTCATGTATGTATGAAGTATGCTGTACTCTTCCAGGCAGCATCATGTTAACAGTGAATTTTATCAAAGAAAGCCTGAATTTTATCAAAGAAAGCCCATGAAACCAGATAGGCTATTAATATTTATCCACATATTTCCTACTTAAGGGAAGTTTCATGGATGAGTGAGCTGTGCATTTTAGTGCAGTAGAAATTAGTTTAGCCCTTCCTGTCCAGCAGATTGTTCCGTTCGCTCCCCAAAGCCGGGCATTCCCGACAGAAATCGGCAAAATCATCTACTGTATTTTTAAACCTTCACATCTCTGTTAATACTTAACCATTTACAACAGACAAGGTCTCATATTACTCACCAATCCTTCAACTTCAAGATGATCGTATCAAATGGTCCACGAACTGCGGGTAGGGAGAGTGAGTGAGTGGGGAATGAGGGCAATTTTTGTTGGTTTTTTGCCGGTGTCCATATGCATGTCAGAGATTCGGTGACACAACAAAGGCTTACAGCAGCCCACCACAATAACAACACTTTGATAACACTTCCAGAAGACCACAATCCACTACAAACTCTGTTTCCGTGAATATTTTTCCATAATCGGTCGTACTGGGTGCATGTAGGCCAGTTGCCGTAGCAATGACCTTGAACTGTGGCTGCTCTGCATTCTCCCTCTCTCTCTCTCTGTCTCTCTCTCTCTCTCACACCCACCCACCCACGTACACACACACACACACACGCGGAAATGTATGGTTGGCTAGGATTGTTGCTCGAATCTGGCATAGCTGAGCAAGTAGAAGTCTGGGTATTACTACTACAATTACTAATATTGCTAGACGTACAGCTACCACTACAACAGCTGCTACTAATACTATAACTATCACTACCATAACTCCTACTATTACAGCAACTACCACAACTGCTGCTCTTACTACCACACCTAAAACACACATTACCACTACTACTACCACTAGAAGTACTACTACAAACAGAAAAAATAATAAAAAAAATTGTGAACAAAGTACCGGTAGTCATTTACCTACTGCCCATAACCAGACATACTTGCCACTATGACTTTCTCTTTAATTTGAGTTAGACTTTTTTGCTTTTTCATCATAAGAAATATGTATAAACAAATGTTTTCAAAATAAAATAAGGCTGCGAGTTTATCATGACACAAACTTTCTGCCTCCATTATATTCACATAAATATACGCAGAGCAGTAAAATAATTTTTTCCTATTTACACAAAAAACAACATACCGGTATGTACAAAACTAACGTGTATAATACCCGGACTCCTACCACTCAGTCTTTGAGTGGAAATCGCAGAAACAGTCAGTGCACAGTGCAACCTGACATTCAGCACACCACCACCTTGTCATACGGCGTTGCTGTGGTCGGCGCGATGAATTGGTGCAAACATAGCAACGCCGGTAGGCTTCTTTGCCTGCAGGTGTGCGAGGTAGTATTTCCATGAAATGGCTGCTGAGGTAGTCCCTGCACTGCAGGTGGTCAGGCAGTTGCTGCACACTGTGCCTCAGTTTCACGGAAGGATTTACCTGCCCATACCTCTCCACAAGACCAAAAATTACATCCTTTTCAAACTGTCTGAGGGATGTGCTTGTCTGTTTAACCTCCTTGTACAGAATGAAGGCATTCAGTACACAGATGTTCAGTACATGTGGGAATGCCTTCTTATACCACTTACAACACCACCTCAGTCAGTGGTGCCGATCTGCATATCTGATTTATCGACAAGTCACATGTTCACGTCATAGTCGATAACTGCATCAGGTCTGAAGACTGGCTGCCTCATTCTCCTATCGACCTTGCCTGTGTCAATCCACCTACCTTCATGGACTGTGGAGAGGACATTCACCTTTCTCTTATTGTACCTTTGAATTGCTAGGAGTTTACCTGATTGCAAGGTCCTGCACTCACCCTTCATGGTGCCTTTGGAAAAGGATGGCCAACACTTTCTCTTTGCTCGGACTGTGCCACACAATCCAATTTTGTGTTCTTCCAGGTACTTTTGCAAGACTTGGTGCCATGTAATAATTATCATTGTAAAGGATATGGTTGCCACCAAAGTACCTGTCCATTAGTGTCTTGACAACTGAGCCGTGGGGATCATCCTTCGACAACATCACATCACTCGCTGTATACACAGTGAAATCCAGCACATACCCAGTCTTGCAATCACACAATATAAAAAACTTTATTCCAAAACGATATCTCTTTGAGGGAATGTACTGAATGAAGGCAAGACGTTCCCTGAACAAAACAAGCGACGTGTTGATAACAGCCTTCTGGAATGGCCTGAAAAAAGATCGAAATTTTTCCTTCATCATCTCCAGAATCGAGCGAATTTTCCATAGCCTATTGTTCGGATGTGGGCCTATATTCGTGGAAAAATGTAGGTACCTCAGGATGTCTAGGTATCAGTCACATGGCATATACTTACCAAATACTGGCATTGCAACAATATCGTCCACGAGCCAGTAATCGTGTATATTACGTTTCCTGACATGAGGCATCAACATTGTCAATGCTGGGCAAGCATACATTTCACTAACACTCGTCTCACTCCATTCTTTCATTTTCTCACTCTCTCTCAGGTGCAAGGTCTCAGCTTAGTTGCAGCAGAAATCCCTGAAACTGTTACCTTCTTTCAAAATGAACTCCATTACTGCTGTAGTGAAAAAAAGGAAGAAATAAGTTCACTGCAGAAGAAGCTCTATTGCAGGGAAATTCTGGCTGCACACCTACATTAACGCCGTCAAACTCCAGTACCTCGGGCTAAAACCCCATACCTTCCTCCCACACAAAAGTTTCCAACTTACCCGTCCTTGGTTCATGCCTACCCTGCCCTGTCCCCTGCCACGGCCCCTAGCAAGGCGGTGTGGTGGCAAGTCCACCAACTCACCACTAGATGAGGCAGGTGATGATGCCAGTGACAGTGAGCGTGGTGGTGATGGCATTGGTGAAAGCCGTCGGCAGGCATGTGCCTGCCGGCATGCACCTGCACCAACATAACCTGATGTGCTGGGTTGTGGTGAGGCAGGCCGGCATGGCAAGCCACGTGGTGAGGCAGGCCGGCATGGCGAGCCACGTGGTGAGGCAGTCCTGCATGGCAGGCCACGTGGTGAGGCAGTCCTGCATGGCAAGCCACGTGGTGAGGCAGGCCGGCATGGTGAGGCATGTAGTGATCCAGGCTGATTTGGTGAGGCATGTAGTGATGCAGGCCGGCGTGTTGAGCCACGTGGTGAGGCAGGCTGGTGTGGTGAGGCACATGGTGAGACATGAAGTAATGCAGGCTGGTGTGGTAAGGCACGTGGTGAGGCATGTAGTGATGCAGGCCGGCGTGGTGAGGCAGGCTGGCATGGTGAGGCATATAATGATGCAGGCCAGCGTGGTGATGCACGTGGTGAGGCATGTAATGATGCAGGCTGGCATAGTGATGCACGTGGTGAGGCATGTAATGATGCAGGCTGGCATGGTGAGGCACGTGGTGGGGCAGGCTGGCGTGGTGAAGCATGTAGTGATGCAGGCCGGTGTGGTGAGGCACATGGTGAGGCATTTAGTGATGCTGGCCATGTGGGTGAAGGTGATGATGACATTTAATGGGTGGAAAATTCCACCCTAGGCCGCTCTGGTGTGCGGCGGCTCAGCCTTCAGCATTTCCTCCTCCTGTCACCCACAATTTCCTCCCTTTCTTCACTCCCTACCTCCCCCGCCACTTTCTCCACTGTGCGTATATCACCCTCTGCAGGATCATCAACAACATCTGACCCTTCATCATCAGAAAAGGTTGAGGATCGTGCAGACGGAAAATATCACCGCACAGTGGAGAATTCACGGTCACTCTCCTCCTCGGATGCGTACTTTTCCATACTTAGCATCACAATGTCACTTTCCTCAGAGGAGGAGTCACTTTCCCCACTCACAATTGGTGATAATGGTATATCTAACTCCCTCCCTATCGCACTATCGCTTAGACCCTTTTTTTTTATGGCCTTTCGACTTCATGGGTGTCGAAGTTGGTGGGCGCAGGCGGTCACCCAAGGGTCTGGACACAGGAATACCTATTTGCGTAGGTCTATCCATCACGGAGATATGCAGGCAACTGGAGCGTGACTGGGACGCGTGCAGGAGGGTTGCCAGCGGGTTCGGGTGGTGGAAATTACCAGCTGAATATTCAGACAATGGCGCAAAATACTAGAACATGCAGTCATGACCCTTGGTCAGCCTCGAGAGGACGTGCATACATGTAATCTGGATGGGATGGGTTAGGGGTATGAAGTAAAATGATACCATGACCCCTTATAAGGAATTCCCAAATTAAAGTTGGCCATGGTACAGCAGATGTTACTACGGACTGGGAGATAAAAACACTTGTCAAAA
This sequence comes from Birgus latro, assembly GCA_018397915.1. NCBI lineage: Eukaryota > Metazoa > Arthropoda > Malacostraca > Decapoda > Coenobitidae > Birgus > Birgus latro. The sequence continues at coordinate 27,887 of JAGKTI010004996.1, forward strand.
CCAGCAAACTTACCTTAAGAGTTGCTGGAAGCCTATAGGAAGAAAAAAATCTCAGATGTTTAACAAGATTAGTAACATTGTGAGAATCACAGTATGCACTATGAAATTTTCAGCCTAAGAATGATGATTCTCTTGCTTGTTGTCAAACATGTATCCACATTTCTTTCTTATGGTAGTACTTCCCAGTGTCGATAAGAGTCAATGATCTACTACACATAGGGGGTATGAAGACCTCCCTTATCATATCTGAGATGACAGGCACACAGGGCTTGCAGATTGGTTTCTCTTGGTTAGATCTCTTAGTGCCTAAATTACCAAAAAGGATTAAGGACCTCACTAAATAGGAAAGAGGAATGCAGTTGCAATGTATAGTTTTCTTGAAATTACAGTGAAACTAGAGCCACATTTCTTTGCCATCACCGAAAGCAGTGATTTTGACTGGAATTATTCAATATTATACCAACTGAAAGCAGGTGAATTCAAGCAGCCTGAGGAAAAGACTTTGAGACTGATGCATATTCCAGCAGAAATTTGTTTGTTTCATTGGTACTGAAATCAAGTGAATTCAAGCAGCGTAAGGAACAGACTTTGAGACTGTTGCATATTCCAGCAGAATTTTTTTTTTTTCATTTGTACTGAAATTAAGTGAATTTAAGCAGCTTGATGAACTGACTTTGAGGCTGTTGCATATTCCAGCAGAAATTTTTTTATTTCATTGGTTTAATGTTTTATCTGATCAGAAGCAGTAACATTTATGAATCAGACTCTGTTTATTCCAGAGAATGCATCATATAATGTTGAATATTTAAGATTATAAAATGAAATGACCAGTATGCAGGACAAACTGATGAATTCTCAGTACATCAATTATGGTAAAATAATGTCAAATATGAGCATTTCTTGGCAGCCTGTTGACCTTCCAGGTACTTTCCTTTTAACCCTTTCGCGCACGGGACCGCATTCACGTGGTGTGGTGTGCCAAAGCACAGGACCTCAGATTGCGTAAAAATGCAAAAAAAAATAAAAAATAAAAAAATAAGTTTTCAGTCGCTTTGCGTCAAATTTTGTAGCGTTCTAGCAGCCACGTGTCTCTCCCAAGGTAAGACCTTGGCAACACTGCAATGGCTCATATGTGCCTGTACATAGTGATAGAATCTCAGTGCTCCACTAGCAGCCAGACAGCAGGGTCGTGCTGTGTTTTGTCCCTTTAAATCCACCATTTTCCTCCTCCCACCCTAGGCTGAAGCCATTATTGAAATATTATGATTGTACAGTGTTTTTGACTATACTGTGAAGTGATTGTGTTTATTGAACATAGATATATTGTTTGTAAAGCATTGGTGCCTGTTATCAGCCGTTAGGCGTAGAGGCTGGAGTCTGGTTTGTTATAGCGGGGTTTCCACTCACCCTGCCTGTAAAATCTGTGAAACATATAGTGCCTGGATTAGTGAAATAACTGACCTACCATAGCAGGCATTATGTTATGCCATAGAGATACATAGACATATGTATTAGTTGCTAAGGGAACAGGCGGTCTCTTACGCCATACAGTAGGGAAGGGAATAACAGAGCATATGGTTCACTGTGAAATATTCATATAAAATAGTGCAGAGAGTGTTCACTGAGAAATATTGCGTGCATTGACTGACAGCAGAAAGTTACGTAATGATCAAAGACAAGAAAGTACGCCACACAGCAACACATATACTGTATGACAATATATACGTATGTCGTGCAGCGAATGTTCGTGGAGAAATCTATTATGTGCATCGCATGTGTTAGGCAAACGTGGCGCAAGGAACAGAGAATACGCCATATACACACACATACACACACACACGCATACACACACACACACACACACACACACACACATTAGTGTACGCCACTTTCAAACTTTTTTCGTTATTACTTATACCGTCTTTTCTCCTCCTCTCCTTTGGTACCACTTCCTCAATTTCTGGTCCATAACTCTCCAATAAAACACTGTCTTCTCCTCCTCCGTTCTTTGTTTGTTTTTTGCCTTAGCTTCCTTTACTAACTCCTTTATTTTAGCTCTTTCTACCTCATTTGCATCTCTCCTTAACCAGACATTTTCGAACCCCTCTTTGTCTGCTAATTTCCATGTCCTATTCATGATTTCATTTACTATTCCCTGGGACTTAAACTTCACCTTCAAAGGAGGGGTGAGGCCATTAGGGGAGGCGGTAGCTCGATCGGTAGAGAGATGGCTTGCAGTCCCGAGAGACCCAGGTTCGAATCCTCGCTGGGGCAGGGAACAGTTTAAGGATTTGAATTTCATTAAATCAGGCTTTACTGATCTACCAGAAGACCCGCCGACATGTCGTAAAAATAACCCCGCTAATACCAATACACCAGTCCTGTATGAGACAGCCCTAGCATGTATTCAATATGGACGGTGGGTGTTAGCGCCGAAGTGGTGACATGTAGAGGTGTATGGTATGTAGGAGGACGGATGGGCCTTGATAGCAGGCTGTAAAGCCTATGCCCAGAGTTGGACACATAAAAAAAAAAAAAAAAAAAAAAAAGATGAGCTCCATAAGCAGGGAAGATACAACTTTGGGAAAGCAAACTTTACGGAATTGAGTAAGTTTTTTGAAAATGCAGATTGGAGAAAATTCAGAGGAACAAGAGAGATTCAGAGGAAGTGGGATATCTTTCTAGACCTCTATAATTCAGGAGTGGATAAATATGTTCCAAGAGTAAGTGGGAAAGAATACAGGAAAAAGGAGTGGTTTAATAGAAGGTGTATTATAGCAAAAAAAGAGAGGGACATGGCATGGAACAAATGGAGAAAGAGAAGTAATAACAGAACAAAGGAAGAATATAAAAGAACTAGAAATGAATATACAAGAATTCGTAGAGAGGAAGAAAGGAACTTTGAAAAATGTATAATCGACAAATGTAAGGACGAACCCAAATTGTTTTATAGATTTGTTAATGGCAAATTGAAACAAAAGGAAGAAATCACCAAACTGAAAGTAGAAGGAGAGGTCTATAATGATGTGGCAATGCAAGCTGAAATAATGAACAAACGTTTCCAATCAGTTTTTACTAATGAAGGGGAGTTTGTGGAGGGGGATGGAGTGACTAGGAATGTGGTGATTAAAGATATAAAAGTGGAAGTGCAGGAAGTGTACAAATTACTGGAAACTCAAGATGTAAGGAAAGCCCCAGGACCAGATGGAATTTCAAATTGAGTGCTGTACTGAAGGAATGCAGAGACCAACTGGCAGATAAAATTCACAGTTTAATTGTGTGTTTTCTCTGGAAGAAGGGAAAGTGCCTCGGGAATGGAAGAGAGCAAATGTGGTACCAATTTACAAGGGAGGAAACAAGGAAGAACCCCTGAACTATAGACCAGTGTCCCTAACCAGCATGGTTGCAAAATTGTGCGAGAAGGCTCTGAAAGATAGGTGGATAAAATATCTGGAAGAGATGAATATTTTGAATGAAAGTCAATTTGGATTTAGAAGTGGAAGGTTATGTGTTTCCAACTTGTTGAGCTTTTATTCAAGAGCAATTGATGTGCTGCAGGAGAGAGAGAGACGGTTGGGTGGATTGTGTATATTTAGATTTCGAGAAGGCCTTTAACAAGGTACCCCATAAGAGACTAATGTGGAAATTAGAGCATATAGGAGGACTGAAGGGTAACCTCCTGGAATGGATGAAAGACTTTTTGAGAGACAGACAAATGAGGACAGTAATAAAGGACAGGATGTCTGGATGGAGAGAAGTAACAAGTGGTGTCCCACAGGGCTCGGTGCTGGCGCCAGTAATGTTCCTGATTTACATAAATGATATGGTAGATGGAGTGAACAGTTATGCAAGTCTGTTTGCTGATGATGCCAAGATCTTGAGGAAGGTAGAGGTTGAAGGGGACTGTAAAATGCTGCAGGAGGATCTGGATAGGATTCATGACTGGAGCCGGATGTGGGAAATGAAATTCAATGCAAAAAAATGTAAAATATTGGAAATGGGTAAAAGCACCAATAGACCATCACTGAATTATATGATGGGTAAGGAACCAATCACAAAAGCGAGAGAAGAGAAAGATTTAGGGGTGCTGGTCCAGGATAGTTTGTCACCTGAAAAACACATCAACAAGATAGTTAGAGAGACATATAAACTCTTGACCAACATAAGAGTGGCATTTCATTACATGAATGAAGAGATGATGAAAAAACTGATAGTGGCCATGATCCGCCCTAGGTTAGAATATGCGGCAGTAGTGTGGTCCCCACACAAAAAGAAAGATATAAACAAGATTGAGAGAATACAAAGGACAGCAACCAAGATGGTCCCCAGTTTGGCAGATCTGTCATATAGTGAGAGGCTAGAAAGGCTGGATTTGCCATCCTTAGAGGAAAGGAGAGAGAGGGGTGACATGATTGCAGTGTTCAGGACCATGATGGGAGTAGATAAAAATGATAGAGAAGATCTGTTTTTATGGGATAAGAGAGCAACAAGAGGACATGGACTGAAACTGAAGAAGCCGCGTTGCTTGAAGGACATCAAGAAATATAGTTTTCTGTATAGATGCATAGACCTGTGGAATAGACTGGACAAAGAGATCGTCCAGTCTAAAAACTTAAACGAGTTTAAAGCTAAATTTGACTTATTGAGAAGCAGAGATGGGACCCCACGAGCGTAGCTCATTTCCTGTATATCACAATTAGGTAAATACAATTAGATAAATACACACACACACACACACAGAGACGGAGCTGCTCCTGGATCGAGGGGAAATAATCGCAGAACTAGCAGCGAAAAGGAGATAGCCTATTGTGATTATGTGGTTGAATGCGTGAGTGGTGGTCCCGTCGGATATTAGTTTAAAAAATGCAAGTTTTGGCCCTAAAAATACAAGACAAGTGAAAAAGAAAGTTTCCATATGGTTGTATCATGGCGGAGAGAGACAGAAGATTGTTTACAACTGACGAGGGGGAATTTGTGGGCTTCTCCGAGCTAAATGTAGGGAAAGGAAGTGATAAGGTGCAAGAAACAAGAGTAGCAGGAGTAGAGAAAACGGCGGAGAGGAATGTCCAGGAGTTAAAAAAGGTATGGGAAGTAATTAAGCAGCTGCAGGAACGGACCATAGAGCAAGAGTAATTAAGCAGCTGCAGGAATGGACCATAGAGCAAGAGAGAGAGATCAAAGTTCTACAGAATAGGCTGGAAAAAGTTAGCACACGTAGTGAGGAACAAGAAAAAGAAGTTACAGAATTAAAGGCGAATAACGAATCCACATCAAATGAAATAAAACAGCTGAAGATGGAGAATAAGAGGTTGGAAGAAGAATGGGACAGAATAAAAAGTAAACTAGACGAATATGAATCAAAATCGAGGAGGCAAGATGAGCATATTCAGGAAATCAAGGAGCAACATAAGGGGTGGAAGAAAATACAGGAGGAAGGAAATGTAAATTTGAAGGAAATCATAGAACAAAAAAGTAAGGAAAAAGTGGAGAAGGAAGTAGTTAGAGTACTAAGAAGTAGAGAATCTTTGGTCAGGGATGTAGCAGACAAGAAAAAATGTGATAATTTCAGGAATAAAAGAAAAACGAATGACAGTAAGATCTGAAAGAGAGAGAGAGGAACTGAGCAAGGCTAAAGAAATAATATCAGTGGTTATGGAAGGAAACAATGAAGCCCAAGAAGAGATTGAAGAAGTGTTTAGGTTAGGAAAGTACGAGGATGGTGGGGCAAGGCCCTTGAAAGTAAAGTTTAAGTCCCAAGTAATAGTGAATGAAATCATAAGTAGAACGTGGAAATTGTCAGAGAAAGAGGGGTTTAAAAATGTTTGGATTAGGAGAGATGCAAATGAAGAGGAAAGAGCTAAATTAAAGGAGTTAGTAAAGGAAGCAAAGATAAAAAACGAACAACGAACGGAGAAAGAGAAGACAGAGTTCTATTGGAGAGTTATGGACCAGAAATTGAGAAAGTGGTACCGACAGAAGGAAGGAGAGACGAGAGTATAAAAAACGATGAAAAAAGTTTGAAAGTGGCGTACACAAACATTGATGGACTAATATCGGCGAGATTAGAAATCAATGATTTTTTGAGGCACACGAACCTGATGTTATGTGCTTTGTAGAGACTAAATTGAAAGAAGATATTGATATTCATATGGGAGGTGGGAAATACAAATTGTGGAGAAGAGACAGAAAAGAAAAAATGGGAGGAGGAGTGATGATAGCAGTGAAAGACAGTATAAACGTAGATACTGTGGAAATGGCAGAGGGCAGGGCCGAAGCCATAAACTTGAAATTAGAAACTGGGGAGAATGGTAAGAGAGATATGGCAGTGGTATATGTTCCCCCTAAGACAAGAGCATGGAATGACGATGAATACCAGGAGATGTTGTCAGACATGGTTAGTTATCTACAGAAAGTGACTGAGAAAAGCAACAATATAATCCTAATGGGTGACTTTAATTGTAAAGAGGTGAACTGGGAGGAATGGGACTCGGGAGGCAGCGAAGATTCGTGGGGCACTAAATTGTTAAATATAGCAATGAATAATGTAATGACACAGTGGGTTAAAGAAGAGACACGATTCAGAGGTGATGACACACCAGCAAGATTAGATTTGCTACTATCCAAAGAACCTGATGTAATTGAATCATTAAATTATCTGTGTCCTATAGGAAAAAGTGATCATGTGGTCATTGAGTTCCAGATGATAATAGGGAACGTGGTGCCAAGAGATGAGCTTTATAGGCAAGGAAGATACAACTTTGGGAAAACAAACTTTGCAGAATTGAGAAAATTTTTTGAAAATGCGGACTGGAGAAAATTCAGGGAAACAAGAGAGATACAGAGGAAGTGGGATATCTTTTTAGACCTCTACAATTTGGGAGTGGAAAAATATGTGCCAAGAGTAAGTGGGAAAGAAAACAGGAAAAAGGTGTGGTTTAATAGAAGGTGTATAATAGCGAAAAAAGAGAGGGACATGGCATGGAACAAATGGAGAAAGAGAGGTAATATCAGAACAAAGGAAGAATATAAAAGAACTAGAAATGAATATGCAAGAATATGTGGAGAGGAAGAAAGGAACTTTGAAAAAGGTATAATTGACAAATGTAAGGATGAACCCAAATTGTTTTATAGATTTGTTAATGGCAAATTGAAGCAAAGGGAAGGAATCACCAAACTGAAAGTAGAAGGAGAGGTCTACAAGGATGCAGTAATGCAAGCTGAAGTAATGAACAAATGTTTCCAATCGGTTTTCACTAAGGAAAGGGAGTTTGTGGAAGGAGAGGGAGTGATTAGAAATGTAGTGATAAAAGATATAAAAGTGGAAGTGCAGGAAGTGTATAAATTACTGGGAGCTCAAGATGTAAGGAAGGCCCCAGGACCGGATGGAATCTCTAATTGGGTACTGAAGGAATTCAGAGAACAACTGGCGGATAAGATTCACAATTTAATTGTGTGCTCCTTGGAAGAGGGGAAAGTGCCTCGGGAATGGAAGAGGGCAAATGTGGTGCCAATCTATAAGGGAGGAAACAAGGAAGAACCCCTGAATTATAGACCAGTGTCCCTAACCAGCATGGTCGTGAAATTGTGTGAGAGAATCCTGAAAGATAGTTGGATAAAATATCTGGAAGAGATGAATATTTTGACTGAAAGTCAGTTTGGATTCAGAAGTGGAATGTCATGTGTTTCCAACTTGTTGAGCTTCTACTCAAGGGCGATTGACGTGCTACAGGAGAGAGACGGTTGGGTGGATTGTGTGTACTTAGATCTGGAGAAGGCCTTCGACAAAGTACCCCACAAGAGACTATTATGGAAATTAGAGCATATAGGAGGACTGAAGGGAAGCCTCCTGGAATGGATGAGAGACTTTTTGAGTGACAGACAAATGAGGACAGTAATAAAGGACAGGACATCTGGATTGAGGGAAGTAACAAGTGGTGTCCCACAGGGCTCGGTGTTGGCACCAGTAATGTTCTTGATTTATGTAAATGATATGGTAGATGGAGTGAACAGCTACGCAAGCCTGTTTGCTGATGATGCAAAGATCTTGAGAAAGGTAGAGGTTGAAGAGGACTGTAAAATGCTACAGGAGGATCTGGATAGGATACATGATTGGAGCCGGATGTGGGAAATGAAATTCAACGCAAAAAAATGTAAAATATTGGAAATGGGTAAAAGTACCAAGAGGCCATCATTGAATTATTTGATGGGTAATGAACTAATTAGAAAAGCGAGAGAAGAGAAAGATTTGGGAGTGCTGGTCCAGGATAGTTTGTCACCTGAAAAGCACATAAATAAGATAGTGAGAGAGACATATAAACTCTTGACCAATATAAGAGTGGCATTTCATTACATGGATGAGGAGATGATGAAAAAATTGATAGTGGCCATGATTCGGCCCAGGTTAGAATATGCAGCAGTAGTGTGGTCCCCACACAAAAAGAAAGATATAACCAAGATTGAGAGAATACAAAGAACAGCAACCAAGATGGTCCCTAGTGTGGCAGATTTGCCATACAGAGAGAGGCTGGAAAGGCTGGATTTGCCCTCCTTAGAGGAAAGGAGAAAGAGGGGTGACATGATTGCAGTGTTCAGGACCATGATATGAGTAGATAAAATTGGCAGAGAAAATCTGTTTGTGTGGGATGAGAGAGCAACAAGAGGACACGGAATGAAACTAAAGAAGCAAAGCTGCTCGAAGGACATCAAGAAATATAGTTTTCCATATAGATGTATAGACCTGTGGAATAGCCTGGACAAAGAGATTGTCCAGTCTAAAAACTTAAATGAGTTTAAGGCAAAATTTGACTTATTGAGAAACAGAGACGGGACCTCACGAGCGTAGCTCATTTCCTGTATATCACAATTAGGTAAATACAGTTAGGTAAATACACACACACACACACTACCTAACTCATCTTCAATTCCTTCAAGTTCCTGCCAGCAGCTCAACACCTCTGAAACAAGTGAGTTATCCATATTTTGTTGATTTGTCTATTGACCTATTTCTACATTTTATATTTTTTTCACAAATAATTATTGTTTTTTTACATACACACATGAGATGGAAGAAAGTTCAGCTTCAGTATCAGTACCTAGCAAAAAGACTATTGGTCAAGTCGAATTACTGAGAGCACTATCAAAGAGCTTATGATATTTCATGTGTATAATTTGAGTAAGAAAAAAAAAAGTGATAAAACCTAACGAGTGAAAATATGTAGGTATTCATGAGGCAGGGAAATTGAGCGTTTTTATCTTGCTTGTGGGCGAGATAGAGTATTCTATCTTTGTCGTCCATTTACTCCCAAATTATTGAACGTATTGATTTCCTGTAAGAACCATGATAAAGGTCAGTGAATTCTGCGTATGTACAGGACATAACTATGTAATTTCTCTAATGAAAAGTTGTGGTTACTTAGGCGGTTATTGTGAACGCATGACGAAAGTGCACCAGTGCCGCGAGTGCCCTGTAGTTTTTTGTGATTTACTCGTAAACTATGAGGCATATTAAAACAAAAAGAAACCTTGTGAAATTCTACATAAGATTATGTAATAAAAACATAAGGTGTGCTAGAAAACTTCTGCAGCTTACCTCCCTGAACAAAAATCAATTTTTTTGCATAATGGCTTTTAGTTTTTTAATATTTTCTCGAAAACTACAAATCGCATCACAACTGGGCATACCTCAATAGAAAGCCAATGAAATTCTCTATCAAAGCTTATAACATTTTTCTGTATGATGGAAAACACTCGAACGACGATGTTGGGAAGTGAGATCAACATTCCGAAATGTTTATTCACGGCGGCTTAATGTACTTTTATTCTTATTTTTCTGGTTTTTCTTTTGGCTTATCAGCTAGAACAAACATCGGCGAATAAGATGATGTGAGTTTCAGGGCAATATTTAGAGGTTTGGGTGGCAAAAATAAGGCAAGAATACGTGCAATTTGCGTCGCACGGGTGGCCTGTTGGCGGGCGCGGGCAAGTAAAATCATGAGCCGTGTACCTTAATAAAACTTACAGTGCGCGAAAGGGTTAATATTCCATGAGATCTGCCCAAAAAGAATTTTAACTTTTTGAATAGCACACCAACTAACTGATGTAACTTTATCACAACAGGACAACTTTGTAGTGGCAACTTTGAGCTTAAATCCAGCACTAGCTGCATCATACCACATCACCTTGTCATCGAGGTACATGTGCTTGAGTGAATGTGTGTGTTTAGTGCACTTCGTGATTTGTTGCAAGTTGAACAATGAACGATCTTAAAGAGCAACATATTTGTGTGAAATTCTGTTTCAAATTGGGAAAAACTATCACAGAGACTTTTTTAATGTTGCAGCAGGCTTATGGGGAGGATTGTTTGAGATGTACACAGTATTACAAGTGGTTCCTGCATTTCAAATCAGGAAGAACATTTACCCATGACAATCCCAAATCTGGATAGCCTTCCATGTAAAGAGAGCAATGTTGAGAAAGTGTGCGATGTAATCCATAAAAATTGTCATCTGGCCGTCTGTTAAGTTTCCGAAGAATTTGGCTTTCTTTCATATTGTTTTTGTTCTTTCTTGGAAGGAACGGTTTACGGGCCCATGGCCTTTGGTTCATTCTTCCTTGCATTAAGAAAAAAAAAAAAAGCATCTGTAAAAGTTAGTGCCACACAATTTTAACAAGATGTATTGTGTTGCAGCAAAATTTGTGCCACATTTACTGACAGATGAGCAAAAAGAAAACCATGTCACAGTCAGTCATGAGCTATTTGATTGTTCCAGTGCTGATGAAAACTTTCTGAAAAATGTCATAGCGGATGATGAAATGCGGGTGTATGGCTACGTCATAACAAAAAGGCTGTCATCGTAGTGGGTTGGAACATTGTCACTGCAGCCAAAAGAAGCAAGTCAGAGTCACTCAAATGTGAAGGTGATGTTGACAATTTTTTTTTTTGTTGGAAGGGCATTGTACATCATGAGTTTGTCTGTGTGGTCAGACAGTCAGTAAAAAGTTTTAATTATATGTCCTGAAGCATTTGAGGGAGGCAGTGGGAAGGAAGGTGCCTGAGGCATGGACAAACAAAACCTGGATGCTGCACCATGACAATGCACTTCCTTACATGTCACGCCTTATTCATAACTTTTTGGTAAAGCACAAGATGACTCTCATCCCCCAGCCACCCTATTCTCCAGATTAGCCCCTTTGGACGTTTTTTTTGTTTCCAGAGTTGAAATCCACCCTTTCTGAAAGGTTGCCTATTTCAGATGATGGAAGAAAATTAATCAGGTACACTACACAAGCATTCACTCCAGTGCGTGTAGCTTAGTAACTAAGTGACATGGTATGATGCAGCTAGTGTTAGACTAAACCTCAAAGTCATTGTTACACAGTGCTTCCACTATGATCACACGACACTGGCTATCGGGTGTGCTGTTTAAAAAGTTTTGTTTCCTTTTGGACAGACCTCATATATCATCACTGAAATGCCTAACTGCTGTGTTGATACAGGCAGTGGGAGTGTCAGGAGTATTAGATGGCTGCAGAGTTTATTGGTAGATTTTATACAGTACATACTGCAGAGTTGATGCATCAGTAGAGTAATACAGAGAGTGAGAAAAGTCTCACAAATTTTCTGGCAGGTCTTCATTGGCCATGGTTTCTACATGTTTCTATATGACTACTCTCTGTTGAAATAGTGTCTTTTACCCAAGACTGTATGGTTTAAAACAGAGCCACAGAATAAAGGATCACTCCAGAAGGAAAGATGGAAGGAAGGTATATTACTGTACACAGAAGTAAGCTAGAAACAGGTCAGATAATTTCAAAGGTAATGCTATTGGGCATCATCTGGGGAATTTAGCACTTCATTGAGGTTTCAAAATTTCCTTCAAAATATGCTTAAAACCTCAAGAATCACATTCCTCTTTGTTTAAAAGTTCATATCACCTTACAACCCATATTCACATGGAAAGTAATTCATTAGTATAATAAAAAATTATTGTTTTGTACTGAAAATACAAAGAGGTCCATGTCAGTACTTATAGTATTTTATATTCAGTTTATTTATAAGTTACATACATCAGAGTGTACTAATACATAATTCTCTGACCAATACTGAGCATTACCTGTGTCATCATCCTTAAAAATTAAAATTGATATCGATACCACAAGTTTTCACAGCTTGTACACCCAGCAGTGGAGTTGGTGCATTTTTTGTGACAGAGATAAAGCAGTGAAATCCATTGAGTTATTTCGAGATACTTTTGAGTCCATTGGATAGTAGAAAATATGGATTGAGACAGTGAGCATATGCAGAGAGGTACTTGAGGTGTACAGAACTGAACATTATCTTGCCATTTTAGGGAAAAAATGAATGCACACAAGGTATGTAAGTTCTTTCTGAGGCCCACAGCTGCATGGTAATGAGTTGTAGTCAGCATAGGGCATATGAGGGCACTGTAGTCAAGAACAAAGTGAAGTGAACACAGTGGGCAGTACAAGATGAAACAAAGTGTTTTGTAGTATTTTTACTGAAAAGTGGAATTGCTCTGAATGCTACAGAGGATAAGGTACATCACCTGTGGGACAGTTAAAGGAGAGTTAAGTATAATCTATAAGCTTTTCTCCCAGGTTTAACAGGAATGGGGAGGAATATTTCACCAAGCACTGTAGGATGCTTCTTTCATGGAATAGTCACTCATGAGTGGTGCCATCCTCATCCACATCCACACTTAACAGTAATAACTCAACCATGCTTCCCCATATCTGGGCTGAAAACAAAACCCTTGGCCCCAGTGAGGTCAACAGATGGCTGACACATGCCACCATGTTGTGTCCTCACCTGATCTTCAGTGCAGGAGGTGCTGGATGTACCACAGTTGGCCACTCTTTTTCCTAGTTTTCTCCCAGTGAGGGGTGGCAGTTTGGTGGGGTTGAGAGGAGGAGGAAGGAAAAAGCCAGCTGTTGGACCCTCCAGGTCACCATGAGTTCCCATAAATGCTGGCATAAGTGGAGGGTCTTATATCCCCTAAAACTTGGGTTAGTCTAAGCCCACTTTAAAATATTAGTCCTACAGTGTAATTATAGAGATTTTAGAAGAAACTGGGGAGAGCTTCAACTGTCCTTAATCTGTGTTTGCCTGCAGGAGACTGTGCTGGGGAATCAGGCATTTTCCCCATCCAGAGGATATGCCATTAGATTTTCACCCTCAGTCTATGCAAGTGGTCATCAAGGAGGCAATACCATCTTCTATCTCTCTGATCCTTCCACTTTGTTCACTCTGCAGTCACCCCTCCAGGCTGTTGCAATCCAGTTGCACCTGGAGATGAGATGCAAAGTGTGTAATGTTTGTCTGCCACCAATTGCTATTGCTCGTTGTGAAGACTTTGACATATTGGTGTGCCAGCTGTCTCAGCCATTCGTTTTCCCTGAGGATTTGAAGTTGGTATGCTTGTGAAGGGGATGTGAAGTACAGTCCTTGATGGGACATAATGCTATTGGTGGTGGAAGATTGGATCCCTATCTTCAACACAGGAGATCCAACACACTTATAGGTACAGAATGATATCCTTTTAGCTACTAACTTTATATTATCTTCATATGACTGTGTGCTAGATTTTAAGTGGAGTGTCTTCTTGGGACCTCTATGGTAGTGACCACTATCCCATTTAATTAAAAACACCTGGCAGTCTACCCACACCATGGCTTCTTCGTTGGTGTCTGGACTGGACATACTAGAATCTTTTCAGATATTAGGTTTATACACTCACAGGTGAATAATTTTTAGTGTGTTAATGAAGCTGTTTAATGTTCAGCTTTCCTCTTTACCAAGCAGGTGTAAGGACAGTTCCCAGAGCAATCTGCTTTTTTTTTTTTTCCTAGGCCTGTGTCATGAAGGAATGACAAGAGTGCAGTGGCCAGCAGGGCATGCAGGACTACATACTATTGTTAAGCATGGATAGGCAAAAAAGTGAGTTTTTAGAGGTGTAGTTCTGGTATGCCCATGCTAAATATAGGTGAACTCTAGAGAATGCATTATGTATTGTTATTGGACAACCTATGTATCTTAAACCAATGCCTTTCCTCCTGTGTCTCTGGTTTAATTGATGCTGGACTGATCTTTGTAAGGTAGTTTACTTCCCCGGAATCATTGTTTTACAACCAATATACATTGTACTTCACATGAGGCTTTGCAGTTAAGCCTATGCAGACCTTGATTATGCTTCATATGAGGTCTGGAGCTCAATGAGGGTTGAAAGCTTTGAAAGCAAGTTTGGAAAATACAGAAGAGTTATTCACTCCCAGCCCACCAGGGCTAAGAAATAACAGGGATACTATATTGAAATGGCTAGAAGTCAGTATACTGATGCAGCTTTCTAGAAATATATCCATTAGAGATCTTTCAGCACCATACAGTACTTTGCTGATTGTGTACATCAAAAGAGACGGGCTGAATTTTCAGACTTGGGGAAGGGAGTTGTATGTTTTTTGTTTCACTCTTTGAGAGCTGTGTGCTGCCCAAACATCTTGCAAGGACATTGTTCCAGAACATGATGGCATTCCTTAGGCTGTGCTTCATCATCCTAGGGGAGGGGTTCCTTGCTTTTGACATGTTCAACAGGGAGTGGGAAGAGAGATGGTGACAGCTAGTTGGCAACTAGCGATAGTCCTCCCAGTTCCAAATGTAGGGAAGGACCAGTCCACGGTGTGCAGTTTCTGCCAAGTCTCCTTGATATCATGCATTTGTAAATTATGTCAGATGATGATTGTCCACCTTATTTGGTTTTTGGAGAGTCATAAGTTTTTAGCTAAATCCCATTGTAGTTTCAAGATGGAATCCATTGTGGACAGTCTTTTACATTTGGAGCCATCCAACTGTAAGTTGTGTGTCCCCAGGCAACACTATTTTTTTTCTTCTTTTTTTTTCTCCAGCTTGGTGACATTTTGTCAACACTGCACTTTATGATCTACAGGGCTACACATTTTTTCCTCCACACTTCTTGTCTTGGAGAGTGTTTCAGGTGCACGTAAGATGTGAACTCTCTCCTCTGTATATATTCATGAACAGCGAATACCCCAGGGGATTGTTTTTGGCATGGTTGTTATTTGCCATAACAGTATAGTTAATGGAATAGTAGGGGTCCTTCCAGAGGGAATGAAGAGCTCTGTCTTTTTGAACAACTCTGTCATTTTTACTGCATCCACAATATCAAGAGCAGAGTGCCAGCTGCAGCTGGCTGTAGATCTGGCTTATTGATACCTCACCAGGTTTAGGGCAGGAGATGGCTCTTACTTTCTTTCCTCGGAAGCATACGTGCTGGAATGAGCCAGTTATACTATTTTTTT
Source organism: Birgus latro (assembly GCA_018397915.1). Lineage (NCBI taxonomy): Eukaryota > Metazoa > Arthropoda > Malacostraca > Decapoda > Coenobitidae > Birgus > Birgus latro. The sequence continues at coordinate 43,220 of JAGKTI010004996.1, forward strand.
TAGAGAAGCTGGACTCTTTGGTCATCTGTAGCTGTATTGCATAATTTTGTATGTTTTTAATGTTGTGTATGAAGTTTAACATGCAGAACTTGTGTTTTTATCCTTGTTTTTATTGTCTTCCTGCTGTGCAGTAGCAGTGACCATACTTATTATGCTGCCAGCATCATGTGCAGTATCATAATAAATCAGTCTGTCATAGACCAGGCTTGTACTTGATCTCAGGAGCACAGTTTTAGATTTACTTTTTTAAACTGTTGCAGTGAACTTTGACAGTTATATGGGTTGTATCCTGATCCTGGCATGTTTTTATATGGTCATAAGATTGCTTGTAAGGATGAGGTGAAGCCTTCAGTCCTCACTTGGATCCCCACATTAGTTTGTCCCCCACCTTTAGTAAGCTAAGGCCTCCTGTCTGAGGATGCAGATAGATATATCCTCCTCTTGGTCCTTAAAGCTTTGGTATTATCCAGACTGAAGTGCGGTTATGAAGTGAATTCGTCAGTTACCCTAGCATAGTCATGCTCCTTGGACTGTACATTATCTAGGCCTTCATTTAGCTACAGTATTTTACACGTCCCCGTCCCATGCCTGCTTTTGAATGCGAGGCTGTGACTGCAGTTACAGCTTCAGTCACAAATAACAAGTTGGTAGTAGATTGTTAAAAGGCTTCCAGAAATTCTGACACATGACTGTTTTTAGTTCTGCCTACCACCCATTTTAAGGCTCAAAATAGTTTCTTTATTCCATTAGTTACATGTCTAAAACAGTATCTAATAAAATTAATGAATGTGTAAGAATGCCACAATGCCAAAAATCAGAGAACTAGATTGAGACAGTATAGTATAAGCACATGTAATCCCAATCCAACCAGTCATCTATCCTTATATGTTGTGGGGCCCTGGATCATGAAAAACTTAAAATTTATGATAATAGTTTGACTTGATTTCAGAATAGTTGCATAATTGGGATTAAGGCTTGGCCAAGATCACAAGAACAAATCTGATGATGCTAAAAAACTAAACCTTTAATTCACTGCCATCATCATCATTATCATCATCCATTGTCATCATGATGACCCTTTTTTCCACCGAAAGATAGGGGGAGGTAAATTGGTAGAGTGCTGAGCCCTCGTACTTCCAGCCATACCCACCCCAAATCAAATGCCAGGATCACAAACTGAATTTATATTATCTAGCAGCATTTTGACACCAACTCATACACAATGCTTAAAGTCTGGCATAGAGAAGAAATGATAATCAAAAAGACAGAAAAAAGCATTCTGTAACCCTTAAATGTGGGTACTGTACATCTCTGGCTGACTCTAGAGATGATTTTATGCAGCTTTTGCAAGATGATCCCAGACTCTAAGGGTAAGACAAAGCCTTAGGAACATTTATTACCATAAATTGTTACAAATGTATTCTGGTCAGTACCAGACAGTTTTCTCCAGCTATGGTAAATGTCTTCAGCAAGTAACAACAAACACTCTTAATATTTACCCTTTCCAACCTTTTCTTACTTCCCCGACCATTCCCTATCATGCCCAGCTGTCAGTGAATTAGACTTTACTCTGGGTCACTTTTGATGATTATTACAACTACATCTTCACATTTATTGGTATCCACATGAATGAACAAGACATTAGTAAGTACAGTAATACCCCCAAAATTGCAAAAAAACAAAAAAAAAATAAGATTATGGCAAGTATAAGTGAAAAATTTGTATAAACATTTTTTAATCTGACTTTTCCAGGCAATTTTGGACTCCTTCCCAGAAACAAAAACAAGTGTATTTTGCTGGAAGTTTAATGCTGATTCTCAGGAGCTTTTCTTATATGGTAATATTTATTGTCTTTGGTTCCAGAGATATTGAGTTTTTTTATATGGAGAATGTAAACAGATTAAATTAGTAATTTCCTTTCTCATCAGGCACTTTCCATCTTATGTTGTAACTCTTTATTTACTTTTTCAAAATGTATCCCCATTGATGGCTAAGGCATTGAAGGGTATCGAAGAGTAAAAGTAAAAATAAAGGCAGAGGCAGATGCCGTGAGGTGCTTAACTGCAATGCTCATCTTCTTAACTCAGTAAGAGAAAAAGGGGCATAAATGTAAAAAGTAAGGAGATTATGATGAGCATGAGTATAAGAGACGTTGGGCGTGCTTTCACGTCCAAGAGAAGGTGGTGCAGAAGCACATTGGATGCAGTTTCATGTTCAAAGATAGGGAAAGTGTTATGTAAGCAAATGGGGAGAAACTAGGAGCCAGGAACAGACTGAATGCTTGTAACCCATTCAGAACAATGTTGCCTTTTATTTTAATCTGGCAACCACAGGACAGTTTTATTCAGCCAAGGTGAAACCTGTCACTGTGAAGGGAAATGGGTCAAGACCATGACACATGGAGCGCTCCAATCAGACAAGAAAGTCTGCACATGCTACCATGGTCAGTGGTTTCTAAAAATCCATGGTCGGCTGAAGAATACTGTCCAAACCCACAGTTTCTGATGGTGTTTTTTAGCAGCTTTTGACCTGACAGTATTTGAGGATATCCCACTCTTTTCCTTCAGGTTCATGGGTTATCTAGTGATCCCCACCCCCCTCCTCCATACCACGGGAGGAAGCAAGGGAATTGGACTTGCTGCTTATAGTAGGATTTCTGCCTCTCCAGAAATGCAGCCTGCTCTTTCAGATAATTTGATTTTGGGAGATGGGGGAGGTGCCCCGTGACCATTATTCTCTCCCACCTCCTGCATCATAGGAGTAGCAACACTGCTTGAACCTTAAATAGTGGGTGATGATGTCACCAAATCCATACACCAGTACAAGGATGGATTTTTATTCTTCATATGTGAGAGGTATTCTTTTTCCTCTTTGCCAAGGGATATTTGCCCCTCTGAACTAAGTTCCTTCACTGATTTGTATGATTGGATTATATGTGTTGTTGAATTGCACATGTATACTGTAAAGGAGCAAATTGGAAAATCTGTGTTTATGCCATACAGTACATGGGTTCGTCTTCCAGCACCATTCACAGGTATATCTCATGTAAAATGATTAGTCAGTCATAATACTGGACAGTAAAATGATTTTCATCACAGAGTAATGTAAGCCTTGCCAGGAAATGTTAGTGCATAAGTGTTACTAATGTGATTTTTCTCAAAATTATAAGTTCTGAAGTTAAACACAGTATTAGGCAACTTATATTTATCCACATCAGTATTATCAGTATGCCTTATAACACACTAACAAATACAGTACACTTACCTAGTTTTGTTTCCATCATTCTTTTCACTCTCATCCTTATCAGTCTCCCACACATAATAGCATTTTTAAAACCTTTTCTTTCTTCGGAGTCAGTGTTCTTTATTTGTCCTCAGATTTTTTAGTATTCATTATTTTCTTGTCAGTGTGTAAGATATACAAGGTGTCCCAAAAGTCTGACCCCATAGGACATGTATTTAACACTATAATTTTCATTTAACATTGATTTATTAATTAGTGTTAATATTATCCAGATAGATACATTATGGCGCCTAAGTTAATGAGAGCAGAAAGAATAGAGCTGGTGCTTTTGTATGCAAAGGATGGTACCACTTTTCCTATGGGGCCAGACTTTTGGGGCACCCTGTATATCTATCTATTTATATATATAGATAGATGGATATAGATATATATAAAATGAGAGAGGATATGTATGTATGTATACGCTATATATTGTATATATTGGTATATACAGTAGGCGCGGAAAGTATTGATGTTTTTTTTGCCGACGTCATTATTTTTCGCGTTAAGTGAAGTAGGGTCAATACTACCCTCCCCTGTGATGCGAAATGAGCTGACGCTTTTTCAACGGGAGCTGGCAACCCTGCTTGATAGGTTTGGCACCACAGGAGCAGGCTCAGTAATGTTTGGGCAGCCACAGGAGGGGGATTGTGTCTGTGTGTGATGCACCACAAGGGCATGTTTTGACTCAAATAACACAGTTATTTGGTTACCTACCACATTCTCATCATGCCTAAAGTAACCACAAGCAAGGACAAACGTGTGGAAGTGATTACTTTATACAAACCTGGCCACAAACTCCCATTTATTGCAAATCAGATGGTGTTAGACTGAGGACAGTGCAGAGACTGGTGAAGC
>JAGKTI010004997.1:0-11262 GCA_018397915.1 Birgus latro
CTGAGCCCGCCTGCCTCCCAGGATGCACAGAAACGCTTGCGCAGCCCTTACAGCCATCACTCACCTTGCACTCACCCATATCGTTCTTCTCACACTGGCCATCTCAGAGTGAGGAACTCTCTTACACTTTCCCACCCCACATCGTGTTGCATCACCAATGTTATGGAAGCCACTATCGTAGTGCATTGTAACCGAGTACGAGAAGTGCCGTGAGCAGAGCAGTGATAGTAATCATGTGTGGAGTCCAATTCTGTGTGAATTTTGGCCTAAATAAGTGTGATCATGTTTGTTAAGGGCACTGCACGTGGTGAGGCTAATGAAGACCATAGTCGGAGTGGTAAGTGTTGGTGCTGGTGATGTTCCCAGGAAGCGTGCTCATAAAACTGTCTCTCTAGAAGTGAAACTAGGTATTCTTAAGCACCACAACAAAGGCGTGCGTGTGCCATCGCCTCAGCTCTCTATCTCGTCCAGTCAACTGTCTCCACCTTTATTAAGAAAGCGGTGGCCATTAAGTTGCTGCTGGGGAGATTGCAACCTTATCCGCCTCCCATATCACCCACCAGAGAGAGCCTGTGATGGGTGAGCTGGAGTGGATGCTCCACATATGGGTGGAGGACCAGAACAGGAGGAAGGCACCCATGAGTCAGGCGATTATTTGCACCAAGGCTCTCTCACTATGGGTGGAAATTAAGGTGAGGCAGGATCTTGATGATAGTGAGACATTTAAGGCTAGCCATGGGTGATTTGACTGCGTCAAGAGGTACACTAATCTGCACCACATAAAGATGTATGGTGAGGTGGCGAGTGCGGATACAGTGGCGGCGGCAGCGTTTCCTGACAAGTTTAAATGCATCATTGTGGAGAGTGGCTACAGTGCGAGGCAGGTGTTGAATTCTGACGAGACTGGGCTCTTTTGGAAGAAAACATCCTCAAAGGCATTCCTTGGAATAGAGGAAAAGTTTTTGCCAGGGTTCAAGGCCTCAAAGGACCGGCTTACATTGCTGCTGGGGGACAATGACGAAGGCGACCTCAAGTTGAAGTCATTCCTTGTCTACCATTCGGAGAACCCCAGAGCTCTGGTGGGGTATGTAAAGGAAAATTTAGGGGTGATTTGGAAGTCTAACAAGAAGGCTTGGCTGACTTCCGACATTTGTTCATCCTATTTTCACTCCTACTTATCTCATGTCCTCAAGAGGTATGCCTCCAGGGAAAACTTGGCGAACAGATTACTTGTGATGGTAGACAACATACCTAGCCACCCTCCTGCAATGAAGGACTGGGCAAGCAGCACTGAAGTGGTGTTCTTGTTCCCCAATAGACGTCATTTTTGCAACCCATGGACCAAGAGGTGATCGCGACATTTAACCCTATCGATGCATCCCTTGGCAATTTCCCACACTCACGATCCTAGTATCATAAAAAAAAAATTGAGTAATGTTATTGGTATGACAAAGTCAGACAAATGCATTCAAACCTGTCAGCGCACTAGTGGGCAAGCGACGCTGAATATATCATACCACGGGCGGACTGTAGCACCAGTCGAGCAGGGCAGTACTCCCAAGGTGGATGGAAGGCTGATGACAGGGAGAGCTGGAGCTCCCGTTTCATCAGCCCTCAGGACTTGTTCCTGACCATCCCCCTTTGCTGAACTTTTTCAGTGTCTCAGTAACACAGAGAGTAGACCAGCATGCTCTCCAATACAAGTTTCTCTAACTGTCAACACCAAACTACATGCATGCTACACACTACACTTCCTTTTCAAAATTTGTAAAAAAAAAAAAAAAAAAAAAATGGCGCACATAAATCATGCCTCGGAGTCCCCAGGGGGGGACCATAAATTCCCCCACCATCCGCCCCTCTCCCGGTGACGACTCACGCAGCTGCCTGGAACCACTGTCTGACTCACTCCTTCTTCATTTCTGTAACATTTGCGGCCTATCCTCTAACTTTCACTCCGTCGAACACCACCTCTTCTCCTCTAAACCTCACCTTCTCTTTCTCTCTGAGACTCAGCTGTCTGAGGCAACTGACAGCAAACCCTATTCTGTATCCTCCTACTTTCTCTATTCTCATTCCAAAGCCAAAGGTGGCTGTTGCGTATATGTACACAACGATCTATCTTGCTCTCGTGTTCCTGAACTTGATTCTTCTGAATTCTCTACTCTCTGGCTTCGGCTCTCCTGTCATTCTCTGACTAAATATATCTGTGCTGTTTACTTATCTCCTAATTCTACTGACTATCAAAAATTCTTTGACTATCTTACTTCTACGATGGAACACATTCTATCCATTTCTCCTTTCTCTGAAATCTCCATTCTAGGAGATTTCAATGTTCACCACCACCTTTGGCTCTCCTCTACTTTCACTGATCCACCTGGTGAACAAGCCTACATCTTTTCTATCCTTAATGACCTAAAGCAGCTTGTACAGCATCCTACACGTATCCCTGACCGCCTAGGAGATAGTTCCAACATACCTGACCTTTTCCTAACAACTAATCCTTCTGCTTACACTATTAATCTTTTCTTTCTGTTGGGCTCCTCCGATCATAACCTTATTACCTAAACCTCTCCTATCGCTCCGGTATGGCCTGTGGACCCTCCAAAGAAACACCGCCTGTGGCACTTTGGAGCTGCAGATTGGGAGGCCCTCAGGCAATACTTCTTTGATTTTCCTTGGAATGATTATTGCTTCCATGGCCAGAAGCCATCTGAGTGTGCCTTGCGCATTACGGAGATTATTCTCTCGGGCATGGAAGCATACATTCCTTTGTCATATCCTCTGACTAATGCAAGAAAGCCTTGGTTTAATCACGCTTGTTCTAATGCTGTCTGCAACAAGGAGAGGACCTATAAAAGGTACCGGAGCCAACCCACCCCTGAATCACATCTTTTATATATTTCTGCCCAGAATCGTGCTAAGTCTGTTCTTCGCTCTGCTAAAAATAATTTCATCCATGCTAAATGTTCTCAATTCTCCAACTCGAATTCTTCTCGCTCCTTCTGGCACCTTGCCAAAAACCTTTCTAACAACTTTACCTCATCATCCTTCCTTCCTCTTTTCTACTCTGATGGCTCTGTACCTATTTCTTCTACTGATAAAGCAGATCTCTTTGCTCAGACTTTCTCCTCCAATTCCACCTTAGACGATTCCGGTGCTATTCCTCCATCACTTCCCCCCTCTGACTTCCTCATGACTGACATTAAAATTTCTTCAGCTGATGTATTTTCTGCCATCACTGGCCTCAATACTAACAAGGCATATGGGCCTGATGGAGTCCCTCCTGTTGTCCTCAAAAACTGTGCTTCTGTGCTTACACTCTGCCTAGGTAAACTCTTTCGCCTTTGTCTATCACTTGTACCTTTCCTTCTTGCTGGAAGTTTGCTCTCAATCAGCCAGTCTCAAAGAAGGGTGACCATTCCCAACCCTCTAACTATCGTCCAATTGCTTTAACATCCTGTGTCTCAAAAGTTTTTGAGTCAATTCTTAACAGAAATATCTTAAAGCATCTTTCCTGTCACAACCTTCTTTCTGATCGTCAGTATGGGTTCCATCAGGGACGCTCCACTGGCGATCTTCTCACCTACCTTTCAGACTCCTGGTCATCCTCCTTTCGGGACTTAGGTGAAAGCTTTGCCTTTGCACTTGACATCTCAAAGGTTTTCGATCGAGTCTGGGATAAATCTTTAATTTCCAAACTGCCCTCCTACAGTTTCTATCCTTCTATCTGTGCCTTCATCTCTAGCTTCCTTTCTGGTCGTCCTATAGCTGCTGTTGTAGACGGCCATCGTTCTTCTCCTAGACCTATCGACAGTGGTGTTCCTCAGGGCTCTGTCCTATCACCAACTCTCTTTCTTTTATTCATCAATGACCTTCTAAGCTGTACATCTAACCCTATCCACTCATATGCTGATGATTCCACTCTTCACCTTTCCATTCGGTTTCTGCAATGTCCATCTCAGCAGTTACTTCAACAAAAAAGGGATGAAGCTATGGCACACCTAATGTCTGACTTGGCTCGTATCTCTGATTGGGGTAAAAATAATCTTGTTATTTTTAATGCGTCAATAACTCAGTTCTTACACTTATCAACCCGACACAATCTTCCTCAGGATTACCCACTAATGTTTAATAATGTCCAGCTCAGTCCTGCATCATCCTTGAACATGCATGGGGTTTCATTCTCTCGGGATTTGTCTTGGAAAGAACATATTACATCTCTTGTGAAATCTACTTCCAAGAGATTGGGTGTGCTAAGCCGATTCCAAACTTTCTTTACCCCTGCACAGTTGTTGACCTTGTACACGGGTTTTATTCGCCCGTGTATGGAGTACGACTCTCATGTGTGGGGAGGCTCCCCACATGCAGCTCTTCTCAATAGGGTGGAGTCAAAGGCTTTTCATCTCATTAACTCTCCTCCTCTTACTGATTCCCTTCAACCTTTGTCTCTTTGCCGCACTGTTGCATCTTTATCTCTCTTCTATCGCTACTTCAACGGTCACTGTTCCTCTGAACTGTCTGCTTGCATCCCTCCACCTCTACGACGGGCACGTAGTACCCATCTAGAAACAAACTCCCATCCCTTTTCTGTCCAACTCTCTAATGCAAGGTTAACTGTTACTCCCAGTCGTTCATTTATGAAATGGTCAACTCTGGAACTGTCTTCCTCTGTCTGTATTTCCTGCTTCCTATGATTTCCAGTCTTTCAAATGCAGTGTGTCCAGGCAGCTCGAAATGAACGGATCTTGAATTTGGCTCTCTTTTGTATTGTTTTTGCTTTTTCTTGGAAGGAACAGTATGCGGGCCCATGGCCTTTGGTTCCTTCTTCCTTGCATAAACACACACACACACACACACCATCAGAACATCAAAATACAGACTGCTAACACATGTAACCACTGGACACCTCTAAGTATATTACATGCACCCCACCTCTGCCATTTAATACCTCTTCCCCACCCATCCTCAGCAAGGCTGGGTTAGGACCTCCTGGCTAAAACCTTACTAGTGGAGAGAACAGTCTTGCAATGGACTAAAAATGGACTTACATGATGATGATGATGATGAAGATGATGATGACAATGCTACCTTATATTTGTTTCTAATGAATGAATATATTTGGCCAAGTGAGTGTCAGCCACACTCAAAAAAGTGTGCTACCAGGATATGGGACGTATGAAGCCATGTAGGCTATCCCACCAACCACTTTCCTCAACCTCTGCTTTTTAGAAAGTGGATGTATTTATATTTCAAATATTTTATAATAACAATAATTTCTAGAAGTAAGAGGTCATTCTTATTAATTATACACTTGTGTGGTGTGAGGACTGTGTTGGTGTATGAGGACTGAGGACTGTGGTGGTGTGTGAGGACTGTGGTGGTGTGTGAGGACTGTGATGGTGTATGAGGACTGTGATGGTGTGTGAGGACTGTGTTGGTGTGTGAGGACTGTAGTGGTGGGTAAGGACTGTGTTGGTGTGTGAGGATTGTGGTGATGTGTGAAATACAATCTGTTTGTGAGAACAGAACAGATCTGACCTTCTCATGGACCCACTTCAGGTGTAACTAAGGAGTGAGAAGCAGGTAGATCTTTATTATACAAATAGTCAGCAAGTGAGAAAGGGGCGGGGAGAACAGGGAGTAGATAAAGCACAAGGTGGTATATGTACAGCAGAAAAATGCTTGAAGAGGCAGACATATTGCATAATAGTTGTAATATTTCACATCTGCAGCTTTGTGCCTTACCTGCCTCCTGTTTTGCCCGACCCTCAACTTTATAATAAAGGTTTACCTGCTTCTCACTCTTTACTTACATTTGAAGAGGGTCCTTGAGACGGCCGAATCCGTTGTTCTCATAAATACAGTGCACTCGCATAACTCAAGCACTTCTAACTCACGAATTATCTAACTCACGGTGTCATTATCTAAGGCACCATTATCAGCAAAGTCACGGAAAATGCTCTAACTTGCGTTTTTCCAAAAGAAAATTACTTATTTCTCAGGAGATGTTTAACTCACAGTATTGCAGCCTCAACTCACAACTGGAAGCCAATCATATTTAAGCACACAGTCCTTGTGATTGTGCAGCCGATCAAAACAATGCTTTCTCCACCTACGCCTTGTGGCCAGTACTGCAACTAGGCCTACCAAGAAGGATTTTAAGTCTACACATGTACACCTACCTGCAAGCTTCTTCCCTGCCTTTTTGTGCTTCACCATGGTTGAAAACAATCAAGCAAAGAATTCTTCATTCAGGAAAGGACTGAAGCAGCAGCCACCACTGAGCTACACCCAGAAAATAGAGCAAATTCGGAGGATAAACAACAGCGAGAGGAAGTGTTAAGTGAAGTGCTTTCATTTGTGGATCGTTTCGTTTCGTTTCGTTTTTGAAGGCTCCAACATGCTTCCATGCGTCGGCCTTGGTCACCTAATGGTGGCTCTCCATGCTGCTCGATCTTTGGCAGCCTCCCTGTTCAATCCCTTAATCCTGAGGTCACACTTAATGACCTCGTCCCATGTCTTTCTCGGTCTACCCCTCCCAACCCCTCCCCCAATATTAACACTTCTAACCCTTTGCACCCAATTATCATCCCCATCCTCTCCACATGTCCAAACCACCTCAGCCTACCTCTCCTCATCACAACACCAATACACTCCAGTCCCATCCTACCTCTCAACTCTTCCATCATAAACCCAGCCCCCTCAGGCCTTGCACACAGGGACGCACTGCACATCCACCTAATCATTGTCATTTCTGTACGTTTAAGCCTGTGAATATCCTCTTCCTTTACTGCCCAGGTCTCACTACCAAACAGCATCACACCCCTAAGATATGCTGCATACAAAGACCCCTTAGCACGTAAGGAGAGTCCTCTCAATGTCAGGAGAGGCAATAGCTCCCTGAACTTCTTCCAACCACTTCTCACCCTAGCAACCGAGCAACCTCCAGCCCCACCTCCAGCACATAACATGTCTCCCAAATAACAAAACTCCTCCACACACTCTAGAGACTCACCAGCAAGTTCAACCCTCTCACGCCTAACAATCTCCACCTGCTCTCCCGACACGCCGCACACATAAAATCAGCATTATCTCCCAGTCTACCTCTAACACCACTACATCTCTTGTGCACCCATTTATCACAAACACTGCACAAGATGGAATTACTTCCCACACCCTTGTGGCAAACTGCACATGGCCACTCTCCCTCTCCTCTGATTGTACCGCCACCAATTCTAGATGTCATCACTTTTGTTTTATCTGCATTTACCCTTAAGCCCTTGTGCCCCATACCATCTCTCCATTTCTTAAATCTTTCCTCCGCCTCCTTTTCATTCTCTGCAATCAACACCAAATCATCAGCATACAACATCTCCCATGGGAGTCCATCTCTGAAGTCACGTGAGAGGGCTTCAAGCACCATGATAAACAACAAGGGACTCAAAACTGACCCCTGATACACACCAATATTCACAGAAAACTCATCACTCAAAACTCCATTCACTCTTACCTGGGTGCGAGCACCCACATACATGGTCATAACCACCCTAACCAGCCACTCTTCCAACCCTAGCTTTCTCATTCCCCACTTCACCACCTCTCTAGGGACTCTGTCAAAGGCCTTTTCCAAATCAACAAAAACAAAATACAATTCCCTTTTCTTTCCAATATATTTTTCCTGAAGCTGTCGAACAATGAATATGGCATCAGTGGTCCCCCTGCCTGGCATAAACCCAAACTGCATCTCATAAATATTCACTCTTTCTTTAATCATACCTTCTAGAACTCTCTCCATTACTTTCATTATCTGATCCAAGAGCTTTATACCTCTGTAATTTTCCCTTTCCAAGGCATCACCCTTCCCTCTGTACACATTTACAATAACACTCTTCAGCCAATCACTGGGACAACACACTCATATATAATCATATTTATCAGCTCAGTGACTAACCTCACCCCAGTATCTCCCGAGGCCTTTAACATTTCAGCAGTCAACCCAGACACACCTGCCGCCTTCCCCACCCGCATCCTGCATATTGCCTCACTCACAGTAGCAGTGCCAATCAAAGGCCAAGGGCCAAACACTGGATCTGCTGGCTCCAAACCCTCCCTACACCAGTCAAACTCCTCATTCAACAACAGGCTATAATGCTCTTTCCAGGCATCTTTAATATCAACACTATTCACCACAACCCTTCCTTCATCATTCTTCACACACTGCTCACCTACAATGTCCCGATTATCCCTCTTCATCTGATTTGCCACCCTAAAAATCGTATTTTTCCTTTCTCCATGATTTAGATTATCAAGTAAAAGTCTCTGTGACTCAGACTTCGCCCTGAATACCTCTCTTGTAGCCCTATGCTTGGAAGCCAAGTACTCCTCCATGTTACCACCCTTCTTCCATCCTCGGAAAAGCCTTCTTTTCTCCTTAACTGCGGCTTCTACACCCTCATCCTACCACTAGGTTACTTTATGTCTTGGTGGGCCTCTTGTCCAACCGCATATTGCATCGGTAACTCTCAAGAGGCTGTTCTTAAGGGCTTTATACTGTTCATTAATGCCTCTATCTACGGCTCCCTCAGCCACCTCTCTCCTCATCTCACTATAAAAGGCATCCTTTACTGATTGGTTTCCCAGCTTCCATATTTTCCTCCTAGGTACATATGTCCTCCTTCTCATCAATTGTTCTTTAAGCACCATGTCACAAATCAATAGTTTGTGCTGCTGCACACACTCCTCGCTTCCTATAACTTTAACATCCCTCACTAACCTCCTATCAACCTCATGACCAGAAAATAATCTATCTGACTGATATTTCCTCGGGACTCGTACGTAATCAAACGACTCATTCTTTTTCTAAAATGTGTGTTGCACACAATCATGTCCATAGCCTCCCCAAACTCGAGTATTCTTTCCCCTTCCGCATTCCTCACACCATATGCACATCCCCCCATGGACTCCTTCATAACCTTGAGCTGCTTCACCCACATGACCATTTAAATCCCCTCCCAGAACCACTATCTAATCATCGCCCATACCACCTACTACACGTATTAAATCATCCCAAAATCTATCCTTCTCTGTGTCATCCAATCCTGCCTGTGGAGCATATACTGATATAATTGCAATCATTTTCCTACCGATCAAAATTTTCACTACTAATATCCTATCACTTACTCTCATAACATTCATACCATATTCCACCCTTTTCTCGCAACCAACACCCCCATATCCATCAGTTCCCCCCTGCCAAAACAACTTATAGTAGCAATCCTTCCCAACAATCTTTCTGGCTGATCCACCCCTGTACCGGACTTCCTGCAAACATGCCACATCCACCCACCTCCTACTGAATGACTCAACGACTTTCCCCGCTCTTCCCCTCAAACTTCCCACATTCCACGAACCCACTCTAAACCCCCTGGGTGATTTACTGTCCTCAGGCTTGCTTTGATTCTTATATTTGTGAGTCAGAGTCGGTAAGATAAAAGGGGGGGTAAACATTCCACAGGCCCCTCCCATTGCACAGTCCTTGGTCCAGGCAATGGATCTGGGACCCCTAGCCCACCAGCTTACAAGTGGCTGTGGTAGTGGCCTCGGGGCACCCTGCCAGGACAGCTGCAGGGACACCCTCCAAACGTGCCTTGGCACCGCAACTGCCTCGCCATTATACACCCACTGATAGGGCAGCCTCCTGGGGTGCTACTCCCAGGTTTGGGCCCCTCTCTATTAGGCAGAAGTGGCAGCCTGGGAACCGCAATGCCCTGTACCCTCTAGCACAGGTTCGAGCCCCATCTCGCCCTGGACCCATGATCTATGCTGGCGGAAACCCTGTCACGCCTCCCCCCAGAAGTGGATATGGCCAAAGAAAAGACCAAAACACATGACAGAAATGAAACAAGGTGTATTGAAATTGTTTTAAATTTTAATAAAGCTGTTGCCTATTACAAGAAAATGCATGACAGCCATTTAAATCAGTGTCACCAGTAGATGATCACATACTACAGGCCTGCCAACAACAGCTAGTGTGCCGAAACCGCTACTCGTCTCTCATCATCGTAAACATGGTCATCAGTAGGATTCAGGTAAATGCTTTTCAGTATTGTTCATTATCATACTAGGATATGTAATGTCTTTTAACCCTTTCTCACATGGTACCGCGATTTGCGTTACATGTGGTATGGTGTGCCAAAGCACAAGACCTCAAATCGCGTGAAAATGCAAAAAAAAATTAACCAAAAAATAAGTTTTCGGTCGATTTGCGTCAAATTTTGTAGTGTTCTAGCAGCTACGTGTCTCTCCCGAGGTAAGACCTTGGCAACACTGCAATGACTCCTATGTGCCTGTACGTAGTGATAGAATCTCAGTGCTCCACTAGCAGCCAGACAGCAGGGTCGTGCTGTGTTGTGTTGTCCCTTTAAATCCGCCATTTTCCCCCTCCCACCCGAGGCTGAAGCCATTATTGAAATATTGTGATTGTACAGTGTTTTTGACTATACTGTGAAGTGATTGTGTCTACTGAACATAGATATATTGTTTGTAAAGCATTGGGGCCCGCTATCAGCCGTTGCAGAGTCTGGTTTGTTATAGCAGGGTTTCCACTCACCCTGCCCGTAAAATGATGTATTTTACCCATATAGTGAAGCCATTACTTATATCTGTGAAACATATAGTGCCTGGATTAGTGAAATAACTGACCTACCACAGCAGGCATTATGTTATGCAATAGAGATACATAGACATATGCATTAGTTGCTAAGGGAACAGGCGGTCTCTTACACCATACAGTAGGGAAGGGAATAACAGAAGAGGCTGGGATGGAATCATGTGATAGTGTTTTATATTGTATATGGTTCAGTGTGAAATATACGTATAAAATAGTGCAGTTAGTGTTCACCGAGAATTATTGCGTGCACTGACTGACAGCGGAAAGTTATGTAATGATCAGAGACAAGAAAATACACACACCGACACATATATGACATTATATACGTATGTCGTGCAGCGAATGTTTGAGGAGAAATCTATTGTGTGCATCGCATCTATTAGGCAAACGTGGTGCAAGGAACAGAGAATACACCACACACACACACATACACACACACACACACACACACACACACACGCATATATATATACACCCCTGGGGGTAGGGGGGTTTTCAAGCATTCTCCCCCAGTATCCCTGCTTGTCGTAAGAGGCGACTAAAAGGGTTGGTGGTGGGTTAGTGCCCCACCCCGTAAAAACAACTAACTTGTA
>JAGKTI010004997.1:16248-28896 GCA_018397915.1 Birgus latro
ACGTTCCAAAATGTTTATTCACGGCGGCCTAGTGTACTTTTATTCGTATTTTTCTGGTTTTTCTTTTGGCTTATCAGCTAGAACAAACATCGGCGAATAAGATGATGTGAGTTTCAGGGCAACGTTTTGAGGTTTGGGTGGCAAAAATGAAGCGAGAATACGTGTAATTTGCGTACCACGGGCTGCCAGCGGAGCGCGCGGGGGAGTAAAATCGTGAGCCATGAAACTTAATAAAACTTACCGTGCGCGAAAGGGTTAATATTGTTTATTATCATTATAAGATATGCAATACATACATCTGAGAAAGGATGTTAGTGTAAAGTGATGTTAAGAGGGGTTCCGGTAATGTTATACTAGGCCATCTGACACAATGGCAGAATCAAATATTCCCCATAAGGTGTGTTTTTTTTAACTCACGTTTTTCCAACTCATGGCATGAATTCTGAAGGAAATTACCGTGAGTTAGGCAAATGCAGTGTACATTACGTAGGTATTTATGGTAGGTGGGGGCGCTCACCATCCACTCACTTGATGTAGTGCTGCTCTCATGTGTCTGCCCTTTCCTCTCCTCCATCCTTCTTTCCTTCCATCCTCTTCTGTCTTTCTTTCTTTCATTCTCTCCTTGTCCTTCTGCCTACAGGTGCCTTTACACTCCTTCTTTTGTCTTTCTTTCCTTCATTCTTTCCTCTCCTTTCTGCCTGTGAGTGACTGTACACTGAGTGACAAGCCAAATGATTTCCTGTACACCAGGAAACCATTTACTATGCTGGGTGGTAACCATATAACCAAATTTTGGCGCCTGGTGGTTTAGTGGGTAATTACGGCACTCCAAACGGATTAAGCCGGTGAAGGGTTATATCCAAGGGGTGGTTGGGGTTTACTGCTCACGTAATGCCACTCAGGGATGAGTGAGGCTGGTCACTCTCATCTTAAATGTCAGAGCCAACTTGCCTAGCCCCAGACTTCTACCCTCCACATGAGGCAAAACAGGATTGAATGATGGATGAAGTTACTTCTAAATTAAAGTACTGTAAATTTAAACTGAAGGGCACAAAGAAATATAGTAATCCCTCATTTATCTGGACATAATTGAGCCAAAGGCATGTCCGGGCAGTGGCAACATCCGGATTATGAAGACTGTTCCCCTACCATACCCAGACCTCCAACCTATACCTAACCTATTTGTACAGTGTGTTCCAGTCATTCTGGCATATTCAGACATCAAAACACACATAGGAATATCCAACGTAATGCTAAACACCAATAAAACTATGCAGAAAAACCACTGATAACCTAAAAACACCCTACCTAAACACTGCTGTATGTACAGTACCCCTCCTTATTTTGGCAGTCTTTTCGGGTCATTCTGCCATATTTTGACATCAAATCATATATAATATTCATTTCTCTTCGTTTCGTTTTTGAAGGCTCCAACATGCTTGCATGCGTCAGCCTTGGTCACCTTATGGCGGCTCTCCACGCTGCTCGATCCCTGGCAGCCTCCCTGTTCAGTCCCTTAACCCTTAAGTCACACTTAATGACCTCGTCCCATGTCTTTCTCGGTCTACCCCTCCCAACCCCTCCCCCAATATTAACACCTCTCACCCTCTGTACCCAATTATCCTCCCCCATCCTCTCCACATGTCCAAACCACCTCAGCCTACCTCTCCTCATCACAACACCAATACATTCCAGTCCCATCCTACCTCTCAACTCTTCCATCATAAACCCAGCCCTCCCAGGCCTTGCACGCAGGGATGCACTGCACATCCACCTAATCATTGTCATTTCTGTATGTTCCAAAATAATTTTCAACACCAAGAAAACAATGAAAAAAACAATGAAAACCAAAAAACACCCTACCTAAACACCACTGTGTCACTGTTCCTCTGAACTGTCTGCTTGCATCCCTCCACCTCTACGACAGGCACGTAGTACCCGTCTAGCAACAAACTCTCATCCCTTTTCTGTCCAACTCTCTAATGCAAGAGTTAACCATTACTCCCAGTCCTTCATTTATGCAACTGGTCAACTCTGGAACTGTCTTCCTCTGTCTGTATTTCCTACTTCCTATGATCTCCAGTCTTTCAAACGCAGTAAGTCCAGGCATCTCGAAATGAACGGATCTTGAATTTGGCTCTCTTTTGTATTGTTTTTACTTTTTCTTGGAAGGAACAGTAGCAGGCCTGTTGGCCTTTGGTTCCTTCTTCCTTGCATTACAAAAAAAAAAAAAAAGTACAGAACCCCTCCTAATTTTGGTACTGTTTTCAGGTCAATCTGCCATATTTTGACATCAAAACACACATAAGAATATCCAAAGTAATGCTAAACATCAAGAAAACCATAAAAAAAAAAACAGAACCAAAAAATACCTGACCTATACACAACTGTATGTACAGTACCCTTCCTTATTTTGGCACTGTTTTCAGGTCAATCTGCATATTTAGACATCAAAACACACATAGGAATATCCAAAGTAATCCTAAACACCAAGAAAACCATGAAAGAAAACCACTAAAAACCAAAAAACACCCGACCTATACACAACTCTATGTTCAGTACCCCTCCTAATTTTGGCACTGTTCTCAGGTCATCTGCCATCTTTAGACATTCAAACATACACAGGAATATCCAAAGTAATGCCAAACACCAAGAAAACCATGAAAAAAAAAATGAAACTAAAAAAACACCCAACCTATGCACAACTGTATGTACAATACCCCTCCTAATTTTGGCACTGTTTTCAGGTTACTCTGCCATATGTAGACATCAAAACACACATAACAATATCCAAAGTAAAGTTAAACACCAAGAGAGCCATGAAAAAAAAGCACTGAAAACCAAAAAACACCCGACCAATACACTACTGTATATACAGTACCCCTCCTAATTTTGACAGTTTTCCGGTCATTCTGCCATACTGAGACATCAAAACACACAATTTTTTTTTTTTTAAGTGACCGACTCTGGGCATAGGTGTAATGGGGTGTATAAAAGCCCGCGTTGCCCAGAGGCAAAGTGGGGATCCTTCAGTGGTTAACGTGCGCGCGATTCAAGTGCGGGGGCCTGAGTTCGAATCTCAGCCAGAACAGTGATTAATTTATTCAGTTTCAGTTATTACATTGGTCGGCAGCGGTGTGGGATGTGAGGGAAGGGCCATGAGGGTCATATGTCGTGTTGACAGCCTTACATCCTGGTGGTGGCCTCCAATACTACGCTACCATGTGGGAGAGCGAAACTGACCAAATTAATCACCAGGGGGAGAAAAGAGTGATGTAATGGGGTGTATAAAAGCCCGCGTTGCCCAGAGGCAAACTGGGGATCCTCTCTTTGGCTCAGTGGTTAACGTGTGCGCGATTCAAGTGCGGGGGCCTGAGTTCGAATCTCGGCCAGAACAGTGATTAATTTATTCAGTTTCATTTCAGTTATTACATAGGCTTCACAGCCTGCTATCAAGGCCCAGCAGTCCTCCTACATATCATACACCTCTACATGTCACCACTTTGGTGCTAACACCCACCATCCATATTGAATACATGCTAGGGTTGTCTCATACAGGACTGGTGTATTGGTATTAGCGGGGGTATTTTTACGAAATGTTGGCGGGTCTTCTGGTAGATCAGTAAAGCCTGATTTAATGAAATTCAAATCCTTAAAATGTTCCCTGCCCCAGCGGGGATTTGAACCTGGGTCAGTCGGGACTGCAGGCCACCTCTCTACCGACTGAGCCACCGCATCCCCTACATACTGGTAGAATTATCCATATTAATGTTATACATCATGAAAACAATGCATAAAAAAAAAAATCCACACACACAAAAAATGACGATGGTTTAAAAATCTGTTGCCTGTGACGAGTGATTGCTCCCAGGGCTCAAAAAAAATTCCACGGTAAAATATGCCACTGTAAATTGGTTATATTGGTATAAATGGTATACCATCATCTGTGCTGGTGTTTATACTATCAGCTAATAAAAACACATAAAACCGACAACTAAAAGTACAATAAATTCAGAAAGAATAAAGTGTTCAAGAGTAAAACTTATCTCCATATAACTTCCCACCATCCTAGCGCAAAATTTTGCCAGCACCTTCCAAGAGCTAAGCATATACAGTATGCGCGGAAAGTGTTGACGCCATCTTAAAAAAAGAAAACATTCTTGTGGTTAGCAAGGAGAAACAAATAAATTAACACTCACCATTGAATATAGTATTTACTGGCATTCCCCTTCACCTTTATTATCTTCTTAAGCCGTCTGGGGAGACTGATGGCGTAGCTTTGCAGAACAGACGGACTAAAACTGCTCCATGGCTGCTTGACTGCAGCCTCAAGTTTAGGCAAAGATGATGTGTCCATACTACACAGCTGCCGCTTCATGTGCGCCCATAAATTCTCAATGGGATTGATATCTGGGCTGTTTCCGGGCCAATCTCGAATAAAGGGAACCTCACAGTCTGTTAGCCACTGTTTCACTGACTTTGCAACATGTGCAGGGGCAGAATCTTGCATAAATACTCTTGCCTTGGTTTTATCAAAAGAGTCACTTAAAACATCACATAAGAGCTCCAAATAATTGTTCTGGTTCACTTTTTCATTTGCAGGTAGAATTACCAACTCACCAACACCATAATATGTAAAGCAGCCCCAAGCCATGAGTGAGGCTGGGTATTTAACAAACTTGGATGTGTACATAGGATCCAGGGGGTCACTGCCTGGTTTGCGGTACACTCGTGATGAAGGGGTACCAGTGATAGTAAATGTTGACTCATCACTCCAAAGCACAGTTTTCCATTGCTCCTCACTCCAGGCAAGATATTTCTTACAAAAATTTACTCTCTTCTTCTTCTGAAGTGCAGTTAGCAGTGTTTTTTTATGAGCACAAAAACTCCTGTAGCCCAGATCGTCATGCAACAGTTGCTGCACACTTCTGACAGACACATCTGCCAGCAACTGTGGGTTCTTTTTAAAATCCCGTGCTGTTAGCCTTGGATCCTTGCTAACTTGCCTTGAGATCAGCTGACAGGTCCTGAAGGTTGTCTTACGAGGTCTCCCAGGCTTGGGAAGTGGAGTGGGAGGAATGGCCTCCCCACTGTCCTTGAACCGCTTCACCAGTCTCTGCACTGTCCTCAGTCTAACACCTGTTTGATTTGCAATAAACGGGAGTTTGTGGCCGGCTTTCTATAAAGTAATCACTTCCACACGTTTGTCCTTGCTTGTGGTTACTTTAGGCATGATGAGAATGTGGTAGGTAACCAAATAACTGTCTTATTTGAGTCAAAACATGCCCTCGTGGTGCATCACACACAGAGACAATCCTCCTCCTGTGGCTGCCCAAACATAACTGACCCTGCTCCTGTGGTGCCAAACCTATCAAGCAGGGTTGCCAGCTCCCGCTGAAAAAGCGTCAGCTCATTTCGCATCACAGGGGAGGGTAGTATTCACCCTACTTCACTTAACGCGAAAAAAATGACGTCGGCCCTTTAGCGTCAATACTTTCCGCGCCTACTGTATCTAGATGCAGAATTTCATGAGTTTTTTGTGTTTACTGTGGAATTTCAATATGCCCAATAGTAGTCGAATAAATTGCAAAAAACTCTGAAAACACACGAGTCAGTGTTATCACCACAGAGGAGGGTAAGGACTGAGGGAGTGCGGGGTGAGCCGGGAGGGTATGGAGGAGGGACGGGAGGGGGGGGGAAAGTGACGCTGTGGGCAGTATTCTCCCCCTACTATCAAAAGGCGGACGGGTGCTTCTGCCATACATTTATTTGTGGTTTGCAGTCTGTTAGACACCAAGTGGCCTTGTGGAAACACAACTCACCGTGACCGGGGGACTTTCGACCTTTGGTAGAGAGGTGGACAGCCGCTGTCGCTGAACATGTACTCGTGGCTTGTGATCTGTGTTCGATGGACGCGGCGGTTGGGAAAGAACCCCCGTGGCTGTGCGATATTAGACATTCGATGGGGAATGTGTACAGATATTCTGACACAGCTTGCGGGTAACAGTCATATTGCTCGGGTGCTGGAGGTTCGTTGAGAGTGATAGGGCGAGCGCATGACTTTGACCTTTCAGTACAGGGGCGGACAGATGCTTTGGCTCTGGTTGTGGGTTAAAGACTACTTACCGCTTACAGCTCGAGCCCAGCGGCACAATACCAAATGTTTGAACATGTCGGCTGGCTGGCCGAAGTACTCGGGGACTTTTACATCCGGATAATAGCAAGTAAATTCGGATAATGGTTTAATAGAGCCAAGGTCCAGCATCCGGATAATGAACACGTCCGCATACTGAGCGTCCAGATAAATGAGGGACGACTATATTCAATTATACCGTATTACTCATTCGTCACAGTAGCTCTATCTTCTCATGCTACACCCCAAGGAGTATCCAGGGCAATGCATTAAAATACAGTATATTCAATTATGTATAGTTATATAAAAAATATAATCTATCTATCAATCTATCTATTACCAGATGCCTCAATCCCGCACGGGGTCGCCACAAACAAATCGCCTCCATGTCGCTCTGTCCCCCACCATTTCACTACCCCGCTCCCAACTCACACCCCACTCTCTCATATACCTCTCCACTCCATCCCTCCATCTCATCCTCGGCCTCCCCCTCCCTCTCGCCCACTCCACCTCACTCACATACACTCTCCTCGTCAGTCTTTCATTCTCCATCCTCTCCACATGCCCAAACCACCTTAATGTGTTTCTCCTAACGCTTCCGATCACGTCCACAACAACACCACAATGCTCCAACACTTCCTCATTTGTTAGTCTGTCTCTTCATGTGACTCCACATGCTCCTCTTAAATAACTCATTTCCACTGCTCTCACTCTTGACTTCTGTCCTTCCAACAGGGTCCAAGCTTCACCTCCATATGTTAGAGTTGGTATCACAATACTGTCATGTAACAACTTTTCACTTCCATGCTCACCTCCCTGTTTCTTATCACTGCTTTCAGTGAACCAGCAACTTTCCTTCCCTGCTGCACCCTTTCGAGCACTTCACCCTCCAGACTTCCATCCTTACTCATCACACTACCCAAGTACTTAAATGCACTCACTTTCTCCATATCCTTCCCTTCCAATCTCACTGTACATTCACTGGCTTCACTTCTCTCGAAGACCATCACTTTACTCTTCCCTACATTCACCTTTAGATTCCGTTTCATACACACTCTCCCAAACTCATCTACCAAGCCTTGCAGCTCCCCTTCATCTTTGCTCAACAACACCGTATCATCTGCAAACAACAGTACAGGGAGTTTCCAAACACTGCCCTCTCTCACTAGGGCCGCTCCAACATCCACTGCCCGACCTTGTATCTCTTTTATAACCCCATCCATGTACAGATTGAACAACCATGGAGACATGACACATCCTTTTTTCAATCCAACCTTCAAATGGAAAGATTCACTCAGTTTGCCATCCACACGCACTGCAGCCTTAGCACCTTCAAACATACTCTTCACTGCCTTCACCAACTTCCCATCCACTCCATATATTCTTAATACCTTCCACAATCCTCGTCTATCCACCCTGTCATATGCTTTCTCCAGATCCATAAAGGCTGCATACAACTTCTTGCCCTTCTCTAGAAACTTTTCCACTAAGAATCTAAGAATGAATATCTGGTCTACACAACCTCTTCCCTTCCTAAAACCTCCCTGTTCTTCTCCAACTAATTCCTCTGTTATTTCCCTAACTCTATCAATAAGCATCCTACCATATACTTTTCCTATTACACTGAGAAGGCAAATGCCCCTATGATTACCACACACTGCTTTTTCCCCTTTTCCTTTGTACAGAGGAATAATTATACCTGACTTCCAATCCTCCGGGACTCTGCCCTCCTCCCAAGCCAATCTGCACACCTTCCACATCCATTCTACTGCTATCTCCCCCCCATGCTTCAGCATTTCACCACACACTCCATCAATTCCTCGGGCTTTCCCCATTTTAACTTTCTTCATTGCTTCCACCACTTCCATCCTACTGATTTCTTCCTCTCTTCTCACATCCCTCCTTCTCCCCGCCAATCCCCAGCCACTTAAACTTGCATTGCTTTCATTCTCTATGTTCAACAGTTCATTAAAGTGTTCTCTCCCTCTGTTTACTTTTTCTCCCTTCTCCACTAGTAATCTACCATTTTTATCTTTCACACCCCCACTGACTTCGTTGGCACCCTGTCTAGCTCTCTTTACCTCCTTCCAGAACATTTTCTTACATTCCCTCCACTTTGCACTCAAATTCCTTCCAAATTCCTCATCCACTCTCTTACTAATCTTTTCACCTCTCTACATATAACTCTCTCATCCGTCCCTCAGCCTCTTTGGCGCCCCTGTTGCTCATCCACTCATTATATGCTTTCTTCTTTTGTGCCACAGCCTCTATCACCTCTTCAGTCCACCATGCTGTTCAATAAAATAAATCAGTGGTTATTCAGTGTGGCAGTCAACCCCTAAATACCTACACACTTGTCGGTAACTGTCCTTTTGATGTCAGTTTCACATCATTTCCCACTGGTCAGTCACTGGTCTATCCCCATGACATCTGTCGGTCTTTTTGAAATTTGGAAAATAATTGGACTGAAAGTCATAGCTTCTCGTAGCGTTGTTTGACAGTTTATGATCTTGGCTGTACAATGTAGAGTGCAGCTTTCGTTGCAGTTCAGATAAAACATGTGAAAACCAGGTCTGTTTAGTATAATCTCCAGTAAAAGTTCTATACTGCCCCTCCATAACTGTTCTCGAATACCAAATACTTCCTGAAGGCATAACAAAACATACAGCTGCACTGATATGTATATGTTTGGCTAGAAGAGTAAGGATTCATTTTCCCTCTCATTAATGCACGATCAATGTAGTTATGAATCATTGAAAAATTGGAGAAGAAGAACAACTTTTGCTGGTGCCTGTACACTATAATACACTCAAAAAGCCCCTCTAAACCCCCCCAAAAAAGTCTACTTGGCACATCAATCCTAAACATTCTATTTTATTCAGATGAGTTGATGTGTAGAGCAATGTGATGGCAGCTGATGGCATTGGGGCCGGGGCGGCAGCCGTCTAGCAGTGACACTGTAAAAAGGAAACTACAGCCACCTCAGCTCCGTTTACAAAGCAGTAGCAGTCATACTTTCCCTATGGATGCCGCATGTGGTTACCCCCCGATGCCTGCATCAAAGGTACTAAAAAATAAACTCCCGAACATGATCACAAGCAAATCAAACCCTATGAGGGACCTACAACCAGCAGTAATGTAAAGGTGATGTTACAGCAAGGATACCAGGCCTGATCAACAACAAACCCTAAAAGTAATCTTTTTTCCATTAAAAATAGTAAGTCATCACAATGTCATGTAAATATAGTAATCCCTTTAAGACCCAGATCCCCAAGTCTTGGGCACCCCAATTTCTGGACATTTTTGGCTGGGGTCCTTGGGGGTCCTTGGGGGGGGGAAGCCGACATGTTCAGCCCTACTTTAAATTTGCTGCGCACAGTGATGCTCCCCTGTGTTTTGGTGCGTAGTTCCACCATCGTCGGGTATAGCACCCCTGCATCCTCCCCATTTCCTGCTTACCCACCAACGTGGCTGGATGCTCATTGCTATGACTGTCCATGTGCTTGCTTTCGTGGTGGTGCCCTACCTGCTGCAGGCCCTGCTGTTCCTCTACTCGTGTGTGTGATGATGGCCCTGCCAACTGAGAAGAGGAAACAAGTGGTTCTGACTCTGGAGAAGAAGCGAGAGTTCTTGGAGAAGGTGGACATAGGATGGTCTCCCACATCCTCCGAGAATTCAACCTGGCCTGCTCCACCTTGTTCGACATCAGGAAATCTCGTGACAAACTCACCCAGTATACAGCAGACTTCGCACTGAAGACCAAACGCAAAGTGCAGAGGAAGATTTTATACCCTCCCAGGTTTGCAAAAGTCGATTGCTCCATGCTGATTTGGTATCAGCAACAATGTGCTGCTGGTGTGCTGGTGCATGGCACGGAGCTTCAAGGCATCCGAGGGTTGGCTCCTCACTTTCAAGCTATGACATGGACTTACTGTCAGGCCCATGGCACAGCTCTGGATGCCAATGAGCAGGAAGTACAGGAGTTTCGGCAGAAGGTGAAGGGCTTGATCGACAAAGAGTCCCTCACTCTCAGTCAAGTCTACAACGCTGACAAAACTGTTCTATTCTATCACTCGTTGACCACAAACAGTTAGATGAGGAGACGGAGAAGCGTGTACCTGGATGGAAGCTCTCCAAGCAATGGATCTCTGCTTTGTGCTGTGCCAATGCTAACAGCATGCACCGGCTCAAGCCCGTCATTGTTGACTGAGCAAAGCAGCCTCGGTACCGTCATGGGTTAATGGATGTCCTTCCTGTCATGTGGTTCCATTCTGTGAAGGCTTGGTTCACAACCAAGATCTTCAAAGACTGGTTTCACCAGCACTTCGTCAAGGTCATCCATTATCAGACGAACACACTGGGAATCCCTCGCGCCTAGGTAAGGGCTCTCTTTCTCTTGGACAATGCACCTGCGCATCCGTCAGACAAGGAGTTGGTGGCTGAGAATGGCCACATTAGGTGCTTGTTCTTGCCACCTAATACGACTGCTCTCATCCAACCAATGGACCAGGGAGTGATCGTGGCTAAGAAGAGGCTATACTGTCAAGTTCCTGGACAAGGTGATAGTTGTTCTCGAGGACGAGGATGAGCACAGGGAGGGACGGAACGCAGAAGGCCAGCAGATTTTGGAAAACCATCGGTGCTACAACCTCAAGTCAGCTATCTACAACTGGGTCAGTGCACGGAAGGAAGTCTCTGTCAAGACTCTGGAAAGTGGTTGATCTCATCTGCTTCTTGACAACGTGGTGCACGACTTTCTAGGTTTTGATGGGGATGATTTCCATGCGCGCCTGCATGTGGCTGGCGATGAGGTGGATGTGGACGAAGCGCATGAGTGTTGGGACGATGACGAGGGCATCCTGGGTATCAGATCATGTCTGATATTGAGATCACATTTTCCATTACAGGTACAAGTACTCAGCTGGAAGATTCCAATGAGGACAGGGAGGATGATGCAGACTCCTCTCAGCACGCCACTAATCCAGCCATCCCCAAGCTAAGCGCACTCCGTGAGCACGTTGAGTTTGTTCTTGACTACCAGGAACACCCAGACTGTGACAGGGAGATGGGGCCCCTGGGACTTGTGGAGGGAGTGCGCGCTTTTAGGCAGCGCATCATCAATCACCAGAATCACCGTTCCTTACATCAACCAACCACTGACACCTTTTTCAAGACCGTGACCCCCGCCGTGCCCAGCCCTGGCTCCACACCACTGCCTTACCAAGACCTGCCTTCTGCCTCCGGGCCACAGCCCAGCATATCA
Organism: Birgus latro; assembly: GCA_018397915.1. Classification (NCBI taxonomy): domain Eukaryota; kingdom Metazoa; phylum Arthropoda; class Malacostraca; order Decapoda; family Coenobitidae; genus Birgus; species Birgus latro. The sequence continues at coordinate 27,645 of JAGKTI010004997.1, forward strand.
GCCACAGCGGAGTCTCCACTGGACGTGAGCTTGTGGTTATCTTCAGAGTTATCTGCAGTGAATAGCCCATCACCACATCCCAGCGATGCACCCCTGTGGCACCTGCAACACCTACTCTCTGGCTCTGACTGTGAATAAACAGCAATAACTTGCCACTAGACCACATGGGAATTTACAGTACTGTGCAGTGTAAAGAAATCAGAATTGAGTGAAAAAAAATTGAGTGCAGGGTGAAACACTAGTGAAAAAAATGTAAAGTGTAAAGCAGTTAGAATTAAGAGTGAAAAAGAATTAAGTGCAGAATGAACACTGAAGAAATGAATGTCCAGTGTATAGAAATTTGAATTAAAAATTAAGTGCAGAGTGAAACACTGGAGAAAAGAATGTGCAGTGTAAAGAAAGTACAATTAAGAGTGGAAAAGAATTAAGTGTACCGTGAAACACTGGAGAAAAGTAAAGTGTGCTGTAAAGAAATTAGAATTCAAAGCGAAAAAGAATTAAGTGCAGAGTGAAACACTGACGAGAAGAATGTGCAGTGTTAAGAAATTAGAATTCAGTGAAAAAGATTAAGTGCAGTGCAACACTGGATTACCTTAAGTGCTTCAAGTACACCTTCACCACTGTCAGAGCCATAGAGGAGGTGGGTTAATCTTCGCAACAGCCACGGACGTGTCATTAGTACCCTGGAAACTCCTAAATATTTTCCTTACTTACCTCAAATTTCTCATTCTCTAGTTCCTTCTCATTTATTTCAAGGTTTCTGTCCCTTATTTGTGTAAATAGGGTCCTAAATAGGTGCTGTGCATGTCCGGTAGGGAAATTTTTAGGTGACTTTCAAAGTTAGGTGGGGCTGGGGTCCATAAGTACCTGTCCAGGGGCATTTTTCCCAAGTCCTGGACAAACCCTAGTTCTGGATGGTGCTTTGGCTCTGTTACTTTGGATCTTGGAGGGATTACAGTAAGTTGATATTACTGGAAAAGTAGACATCCGTGACAGGATAAACATTTACCATACCGTATGAAAATCGACAACGAAAATTTACACGTATATATTGTGTAAAATGTATCATTATAAGCAAACAGTAAAACAGTACAATTTCCAATTATGCTTATAACTTGAGAATGATTCTGCTAATGCACAGGGAAGAAAGAAAACATCAATTTTTAGCCACAAACTAGAACGATACCGGATATTATATCTACGTATGCTTTGGCGGCATAGTGCCCCTGTCAGTAGGTAGAGAGAGAAAGAG
>JAGKTI010004997.1:33351-47357 GCA_018397915.1 Birgus latro
CTCAGGTGCACCTTCATACTGTCAGAGTCTGGGAGGACGGAGCGGGTTATACATCAGGACGGCGGCATCATTCTCGTAAGTACCCTAACTTCATCAAAATTCCTTGTTTTGTTCTTCCCATATCATTAATCTCATGCATAGACTGTGTGAAAGATGATTTCCATAATGATTTTCATGTCTAACCTGTTTTCAGCATGCTGTAAAGTGGTAAAAAATTCCCATAAATGTAAATCATAATTTCCTGCTTTCAATTTATTTTTTCATGCATGGTTACCACTAGTATTGAAGTGCACCAGCTGTGAAAAAGGTGAATGCCATTGATTTTCATGTCCGGTACCTAAACTAAGCTGCCAACTCAGTGAACAGCTGTGCCTAACTTACCTCAAATTCATCCTTTTTGGGTTAAATTTAAATGAATTCATGCTTTGTGTTCATTATTTTAGTGCACAAGCTGTGAAAAAGGTGAATGCCATTGATTTTCATGTCCAGTACCTAAACTAAGCTGCCAACTCAGTGAACAGCTGTGCCTAACTTACCTCAAATTCATCCTTTTTGGGTTAAATTTAAATGAATTCATGCTTTGTGTTCATTATTTTAGTGCATTACCAGTGAAAAAGGTGAATGCCAGTGAATTTCATGTCCGGTGCTTACTTTCAGCATGCTATATTCTTGTGAACACTTTTGCCATACCTAACTCTTGTTGACCATTTTTCTGGTAACAATTTACATCATTTACTGTATTTGATGCTTTTTATCCAATAATTTAGTGTATAAAATGTGAGAAAAGATGATTTTCATAGTGGCTGCCATGTCCGATACTAACTTACACTAAGCTGTCAACTCAGTGAACACCTATACCTTACTTAACTCAGATTCATCATTTTGGGGTTAAAATAAAATGAATTCATGCTTTGTGTTCATGATTTTAGTGCATAAAAAGTGAGAAAGGGTGATTTTCACAGTGATTTCCATGTCCGATACTTACTTACACTATGGTGGAAAGTTGTGAACACCTATGCCTTACTCACCTCAAAATCATCATTTTTTGGTTAAAATTCAATTAATTCATGCTTTGTGTGCATTATTTATGTGAAAGGAGACTTAAATAAGTGCTATGCATGTCCGGTAGGGAGGTAGGTAGGTGGTTTTCTGATTTAGGTTAGGTTAGGTTAGGTTAGGGTCATAAATGACCGGTGCGGGAGCTTCAAGGCCACTATCCGGACAAGACCACTGTCCGGTCATGCCTTTGGCTCTATTACGTCGGATAATAGAGGGATTACTGTATTTAAATCAAATATCTGCAGCCTAAAAAATTACTAGGCTGTGGATATTTAAATAATATGTTTTAATGATTTTTGTAAGGAATTGCAAATGCTACTCTTAATACAGAAAATAATGTATTTTTAATTGATTATTTTTATTAATAATAATAATTAAAAAAAAAACATTAAAATATATTATCTCTGTTGAAGCATTTTAAGAAATGCTACTACCCTCCCGCCTCCCCCTAACAATTAAGCCCTCGCGACCCACCCGAGCCTGCCGCATCCCTTGTCCAGCCACGCGGGCAGCTCCCAAGCGCAAGGCAGGTGCACAGGCGCAAATTCATTTATGCAAGTGCAACTAAATTTGCATTTGCACACCTGCCTTTTCATGTGCAAAAGCGCAATATTGCGCAAGGTCTCGTGCGGTGAGCAATACGCAAACGATATTCACCGAAGCGCAAGGGTGTGCAATTGTGCTTTGCGCAAGTACTTGCGCACCTGCCCAGCACTGATTGTGATCCCTACCCTGATGTATGGAAGCGAGGCGTGGACACTGCTAGAGGGTAACAAGTCAAGAGTGAGAGCAGTGGAAATGTGTTACCTAAGAGGAGCACGTGGAGTGACATGGAGGGACAGGATGATGAATGAAGAAGTGAAAGAACGTTGTGGAGTGGATGTGGATGTGATTGAGAAAATTACGAGAAATACAGAGGTTGTCTGGACACGTGGAGAGAATGGGGAATGAAAGACTGACTAAGGGGGTGTATGCAGGTGAAGTGGAAGGAGGAAGAGGGAGGAGGAGACCAAGGATGAGGTGGAGGAATGGAGCTGAGAGGTATATGAAGGAGGGGGGAGTGAGTTGGGGGGAGGGCAGTCAAATGGTGGGTGACAGAGCGACTCGGAGGCATTCTGTCTGCAGCCACCCTTTGCAGAAGTAGGGCATCAGGCTCTAGATAGATAGTTAATTATTTCCATTTTTTTCTTGAAAACCCTCTTGTACACTCACTTATCATTTTTTATCCTCTGACTGCTAGGACTTTTCTCAACTGAATAACAATGTATACTACTTAGCCTAAATAAGATTCCTGGCTGAAGTATAGCAACAGGAGACATGATTACTCAGAACTGTTACTGATGCCTCTGAATACTAGATGTCTTAGCAAGCAAAAGCTTATGTTTAGCCTAAAGAAATTATCCAAATGTACTTGGTGGAGATATGTAAGAAGGCATGGATCAGTGAAACTGTGCCAGCAGAGTGGAAAAACACCGTGACTGTATCCCTGTACAAAAATAAAGGTGAGTGAAGTGAGTGCAAGAATTATTGTTGCATAAGTTTATTGAGTATTATACGGAAGGCACATGGACGAATCACCATAGAGAGTGTAACAGAGATATCAGAAGTCATAGTGACTGATGAACAGGGTGGTTTTAGGAGTGGCAGTGGATATGTGGATCAAATATTTGCAGTGAGAAAGATAGTGGAGAAGGCTTGTGAGAAGGACTAGAAGGTCTATCTATCTATCTGGAAAAAGCATATGACAAAGTAGACAAAGAAGGATTGTGGAAGGTTCTGCACAAGTATGGTGTAGATGGTAAGCTGCTAGGTGCTGTCAAGAGTTTTTATGATGGTAGTAAGGCATGTGTAAGGTAAATGGGCATCTAAGTGAATGGTTAACGATTAATGTGGGCATGCGACAAGGCTGTGTGATGTCCCCATGGTTGTTCAATATATAGGAGTATATGGATGGGGTGATGAGAGAAATAAAAACACGTCTAATGGAGAGGGGGATGGCGTTGGTAATGAATGGTGATGGACGGAATATCTCAAATTTGCTGTATGCTGATGATGCAGTGCTGCTTGCAAATTACCAGAGCTTGGCAGACTAGTGAAGAGTTTTGCTGATGTCTGTGAGTTTTGTGCCTTGAGAATAAATACAGAAAAGAGTAAAGTGATGCTAATCAGGAGAGAAGGTGACTCCCAGTGTGATGTTACAGTGAATAGAGACACTGGAATTGGGGAAAGAGTTCAAATACCTGGGTACAGTGATAGAAAAGAGAGGAAAATGTGCAAAAGCAGTGGAAAGTAGAGTGACAGAAGGATGGAAAGTAGCTGCTGCATTGAAGGCCTTGACAAGACACAGAGGCTTGAGTGTTGCAGCTGCACAAGGCTTACATGAAGGAGTGTTAGTGCCATTTTTAACATATGGATGTGAGACTACAGTGTGGCATGAAAATGAAAAGTCAAGAGTGACAGCAGTGGAGATGGGACTGCTGAGGAAGGTATGTGGAGTACAGAGAGTGGACAGGATATGAAATACTGTAATGTAATTCATGAAAGATGCGGATTGAGGAAGTCTGTGGACACCAGAATCGAAGAGAGTGTACTGAGATGGTATGGTCATGTGGAGAGAATGGATAACAACAGAGTGGTGAAACAGGTATATGTGAGTGAATCTGAAGGAGGGAGGAGGCGAGGTAGGCCAAGTAGAAGGTGGAGGGATGTGGCGGATGAGTGTGTGAGGAAGAAAGGTTTGGAAGTCGGTGAGGCTAGGGAACTGACAAAAGATTGAGCTGGCTGGATGAATGTTGAGAGAAGTGCATGATCAGGGATTTAGCACCCCTTTTAACATGACAGTGTTTGGAATGACTCTCGGATACAACTATGTGAAGATACAGAATGTGGTGAAAGTTTTTGACCTATCAGATAAAGCCAGGATTCCAGGGGCTTGAATGATGAGTGAATGGAAGTGTGGCCCATTGGACTGGGCAAGCTTCGGCTGTCTGGATGTTGCTACTCCTCACCCTGCCCTATGGTGGGAAAGGAGGTCTGGATGATGATGATGATGATGATGATGATTAACCACAGCCACAGGGTTGAAGCCCTCTTTCAAACATTACATTTATACACAACCCTCAAAATGTACCATAAATCTATGTCAGCATTTATACTGTCCTCATTTAGACACTTCTCAAACTGTTATCTTTTTTATTTCATTCTTAAAACTTTCTGACACTTAGCTTAGGAGAGACTTCAAACCAGTGGTGTTAGATACACTTTTTATTAACCCCTTCAGTACAAATTCATCTATCCATCCATCACCTATTCTTTTACTGCCCTATTATCTCGAGTTAATTTCATTATTTATTAAAATAAGAATTTTTATTATTAAAAAAAATTACAGCTGTTTTCTAAGCCTTCTATTCAAATCATTTTCACACCACTCCATGGTTTGTCTTTTACTACACTCTGCTTTGACTGTATTAGCTTCTTCTATTAATCATCATCTTCTTTACCATTCAGAAATTTACCTTCAGATACTCCACAGTTATTCTGTCTCCCAATACCATCTTTTACTTTATTAACTTTTAGTAACTGAAGTATTGGTGCCTTGTATTTATATATTTATTAATTCATTTCTATTTAACAAAATGTTGTGGATCATAACTCACTCAGCACAAAATACTGTGATCCACTGGTTATCACACACTTGGTTATAGTGGTTTTAATCAGTGCAACACAAAAATCTGCACTCCTGCTGTTAGCATGCATTTTTCCGCCAAAAAACATTGTTACTGCACATCTGACCTGGTTTCTGTTGAAAATGATGGTGGAGTGTCTATGGTTTTTGAGGGCTTTGAGGGTTTCAAAGACAAGACCCTACTCAAGGAATTACAGAAATCCTAGGGGGTGGAGACCAAAGACCCTCCACCTCCCATACCTCATGCCCATCTCAGATCTCTATATGGTACACCTTCTTCCTTACTGTGCTCTTTCATCACTTCCAATTAACCTAACCATGCCTAACTGCAATTCTGATACCATAACAGTGTGTATGTATGTATTTAGAGGATTTTAATTGCCATAAAAGAGGAAAATTTGGGCTTGAACTTGGGATGTCTAGTACCAAATCAGATAAATCCAATGGGTTCTGTGCCTTCATTGTTGTGCACTTTCATTAACATGCACCAATTCTGGTATCTTTATGCACAACAACCAAGGGATCACTGTATTCTACAGTTATTTTTAATATACTTGCTTCATGTTAGGATATGCTTTTTGTATTTTGAGATTTAGAAACACAACCCCTAATGTCTTCAGAATGAGGAAGTTTTTTCTTTTTCTTTTTTATTCTAGCAACTACCAAAAATTGTTCTTTACCTTACTTGGATATATGCCAGGCAAAAGGACCACTGATGCCATATTCAGTGTTCAACAGCTTCAGGAAAAATATAGGGAAAGAAAAGGGATCTGTACTATGCTTTTGTTGATCTGAAGAAAGCCTTTGACAGAGAGTCCTTAGGGAGGTGGTGAAGTGGGCAATGAGAAAGCTTGAGATCGAGGAGTGGCTGGTTAGAGTGGTTATGGCTATGTATGTGGGTGCTTGCACCCAGGAAAGAGTAAATGGAGAGTTGAGTGACGAGTTTTTTGTGAATGCTGGTGTGCATCAGGGGTCAATCTTAAGCCCCTTGTTCTTTATCATGGTGCTTGAAGCCCTCTCACATGACTTCAGAAATGAATTCCCATGGAAGATGATGCATGCCGACGATTTGGTGTTGGTTGCAGTGAATGAAAGGGAGGTGGAAGGAAGATTTACGAAGTGGAGATATGGTATGGGGCACAGGGGGGAGGTGAAGGAAAGATTTTGGAAGTGGAGAGATGGTATGGGGCACAAGGGCTTGAGAGTAAATGCAGGTAAAATAAAGGTGATGGTATCACAGGGCTGGTTGCAGTACTGTCGGAGAAGAGGGATTGTGTGGTTTTCAACAAGGCCATGGGAAGTAATTCCATCTTGTGCAGTGTTTGTGATATGTGGGTAGATAAGAGACGTTGTGGAATTAGAGGAAGACTGCGAATTAATGCTGATTTGATGTGTGCAGTGTGTTTAGGAGAGCATGTGGAGACTGTCAGGCTTGAAAGGATTGATCTTGTTGGTGGGTCTCTTGAGTGTGTGGAGGAGTTTTGTTACTTTGGAGACATGTTATGTGCTGGAGGTGAGGCTGGGGCTAGTTCCGTGGCTACAGTGACGAGTGGTTGGAAGAAGTTACTGTTGCCTCTCTTGACACTGACAGGGTTCTCCTTCCAAGCTAAGAGATCTTTGTATGCAGCATATGTTAGGAGTGTAATGCTGTATGGTAGTGAGAGGTGAGCAGTAAAGGACAAGGATATCTGCAGGCTCAAACGTACAGAAATGACAATGATTAGGTGGATGTGCAGTGCGTCCTTCAGTGTGAGGTCTGGGGGGGGGGGACTAGGTTTATGATGGAAGTCAAGAGGTAGAATGGGACTGGAGTGTACTAGTGCTGTGATAAGAAGAGGTAGATTGAGATGGTTTGGGCATGTGGGGAGGATGGGGGATGACAAATGAGTGCAGAAAGTGAGAAATGTTAATGTTTGGAGTAGAGTTGTGAAAGTCAGACCCAAATACCTGGTATGAGGTCACTCAGTGTGACCTCAAGGATAAGGGATTGAATAGGGAGGCTGCCAGAGATTGAACAGAATGGAGAGATGCCATTAGGTGACCAAGGTCAACACATGCAAGCATGTTGGAGCCTTTAAAATAAGAAACAAACAAACAAACAAAAGTAAAACTTACTAGCCTCTTCAAATTGAAGAGGTTAGATCATTCAATGGTCCAACATAATTAACGTGCTCTATCTGTTTTACTGTGCCAAGTCTGTCTCATCAGCACCTCACCTGCTCTAGTTGGTTCTCCTGGATTTCACTTCCTTTCTCCTTGAACTTGTCCTGCTGGATCTTTTGACGCTGAATTGCACCAACTCCCGCCCGCCGCCTCATCCTAGACAAAAAAATAATTACCGGTATGTTAGTAGTACAACAACAACAAGGATATTGTACTCTCTTTAAAAATCACCATCATTTATTAATCAAAGCTTAAAAAATAATAATTATAAAAATATGTAAATACAGTAAACTCTTTTGTATCAATCACTGCAAAACCTGGCATGCATCATTAGCCTATCCATCACAGCAAATGGGATCCAGTTTTTAAAAATCTGAAGGTAGCCCAAATTCAAAATTTGCACAATTTGGTGAGAATCCCACCACCCAAACATTACTGTAAGTCTTGTTACTAAAACACTGCTTTTGATGTTTCCAAATTTGTAAACTTTCTTCGAATTTGTTTCCTGTATGTCTCCATCTCGAGTTTTCTTCTCATGTTCAGTTGTTATGTATGTCCCTCCTCTTCAACACATTTCATACACTTATTATCTCGTATCTTGTCCCAAAATGGATGACAGTGTGTCAGTCCTCATTCTCTCCCAAGGTTGCCACTCCATGCTGTCCTTCCACTACTGTAACGCTGCATAGAGTGCATAGGAGTTTGTTGTGTGTTTCACCACCCCAGTTCTTATTCATGTCATGCTGGTTTCCTGCCTTCTGTCGGCATGTGCTTCAATGGCACCTCCACCTGCCAAGAGCACCAGGAATGTATTATCCCTTGAAAAGAAGCGGGAGAGTACTAGAAAACTGGATGAGGGATGAAGCATGAGTTGGGCAGAGGCAGAGGTGTAAGTCAGAGTTATACTGCCTCCTATGCCACTGGATTACATGGAATTTATACCACTAACAGACTGCTGAACTATCACTTTAGTTATTTTTTTTTCTATGAGGTAGAAACATTTACAGTATGTGCTAATAACTCCTAACTTTTACATTTCTAATGATTAATAAAATTACCATACATTTCATTGTATTTACAAAGCAGCTGATTCTTCAAGACCACACCCACTCGATCTCCCAGCCAACAGACGCAGCACTCAGGATGGGACCAGTCTCAGTCCATTCTCAGAAGCATTTATAAGGACCAAAGACTGGTCTGCACTAGTCCAAAAATGGCTCACCAACATATGGCAAATGCTTGTCAAAGGAGAATTCGTATGCAAGATAAAAGATTCTGTACTAACTGCACCTGAACCTTTAACCTTTACAAGCAAAGTTTGTGGATAGTGAACACCTTGTGTCAGATATAGCCACAAATGTTTTCACACCACAGTTTGAAGTAGCTGCCACTTGATCTCATCATCAAAGAGTCAAGATAGGCTCCCGCCACCGGAGGTAAGCATACCACAGTTGTCTCTGTGACTTTGCCAGGTGTAGGTACACCTACTGTCTGACCTGGCTCATATTTCTGATTGGGATAAAAACAACCTTGTTTTATTTAATGCATCAAAAACTCAGTTCTTACATCTATCAACCTGACAAAATCTTCCACAGGAGTACCCTCTAATTTTTAACAATAACCAGCTCAATCCTGCATCATCTTTAAACATGCTTGGGGTTTCATTCTCTCGGGATTTACGGTATCATGGAAAAAACCTATCATATCTTTTGTAAATCTGCTTCCAAGAGACTGGGCTAAGCAAACTCCATACCTTCTTTATCCCTAAACGGATGTTGACTTTGTAAATGGGTTTTATTCACCCTCTCAACATGGTGGAGTCCAAGGCTTTTTGTCTCATTAACTCTCCTCCTCTTCCTGGCTCTCTTCAACCTCTGTCTCTTCACCACAGTGTTGCAACATTATCTCTTTGCTAATGCTACTTCAATGGTCACTGCTCCTCTGAACTGTCTGCTTGCATCCCTCCACCACTAAGGCGGATGCGTAGCACCCATCTAGCAACAAACTCTCGTCCCTTTTCTGTCCAACTCTCTAATGCAAGAGTTAACCGCTACTCCCAGTCCTTCATGTATGCAACAGATCAACTCTGGGACTGTTTCCCTCTGTCTGTTTTTCCTACTGCCGATGATCACCAGTCTTTCAAACGCAGTGTGTCGAGGAATCTTGAAATGAATGGATCTTTAATTTGGCTCTCTGTTGTCTTGTTTTTGTTGTTTCTTTCTTGGAGAGAGCAATTTGCAGGCCCCTGGCCTTTGGTTATTTCTTCCTTAAAAAAAAAATAAAAAAATAAAAAAAATAAAAAACTGACTGTAGTATCACCTCTCTGCACAATTACTCATTACAGTGTTGTCATTTCTGTAAAAACCAATGTTGGCCTTGTAAGGCACTGAGAAATGATATCGCAACATACTGATGATGATTTCTTCTGAGCCAATCAGCATTCCCCTTCCCTCTTCCTCAGCCAATGAAGTCTGATTCCATCCCACCACTAAGCAAAGTCTCCTGCTCCCTGGCCAGTTCAAATTCAGTTTCCACAATGTCCAGCTTGTGCACCAGGTGTATCTTGAAGCCTTGGAAGGCCATCATAACATTCTAAGAAGTGCCAGAGGCTGCTGTCAATTTTCCACAAAGACAAAGCTGTACCCCCAAGTGGTTGGACCGATGGATTCCACTGGTACAGAACACAACAAAAGGGAAAATACTGATCATTCATCAGTCAAGCAACATTCAAACCATCTCCAGATTAAGGTAGGCCTACTGGTCAGGTTAGGTTAGTATTTTTCATTTTTCTACCCAATGATTTCTCCCTTACTTGAAGCCCTGCTCTCTTCTAGGGCTTCATTATTGAATGAATACCCTCCCTGAATGCTTCCAATGGTTTTTGGTACCAGTATAACTGTTGCTTTTCACCTTCAATTCTCTTATAAAACCACTGGTTCTATCGTGAATTACAAATAGGTCAAATTTTAAAAAACACTGGTCTGTGAAAGAAATGAAGATCAAAATCAAACGAATCACACCAAAAACCACAGGAAACACCCAAACTGTATGAAAAAACCCTTGTGGGAGTGTTTCTATGAACTAACCAAGCTGGATTATTGGAGCAAGCACAGGCAACTAAACCTCTTCTCCCTAGAAAGAAGGAGGGACAAGTATATTAATAATGGTACCGTATATTTCTGGAAGGTACTGGAAAACCAAGTGCCACACTCAACAATTCTAGAGGAGGGGGAAATCAAGAGCTGCACACACCCTAAGCTAAGCCATGCCTCCTACAGTCATGGAGTGAATGCCAATTCTCAATACAAGGCCATACTTGCCACATCAGTTCTAAATGAAGGTTCAAGACTACCCAACTGCCTCTCAAGATGTGTAAGAGACTTAACTGGATGTACTGTGGAAAAATTCAAGAGGGGGCTGGACAACAATCTACAGTGGGTACCAAATAAATCCTCCCCCATTTCACCAAGTCCCAGGTCCCAGAGTCTGATGCACAAAGTTCCCTCATGCTGGATGTTCTTCACTCTAGTGCACGTGCACAGCAGTCGTTCCCAGTGCAGCTGTCATGTCCCCAAATTTCCTCTTTAGATCTGATGATCCGGCCTAAGCTAATCTATTCAAACCTAGCCTAACTGGAAATTTTTTATATTACCTCATCCATTTTATTTTCACTACTTATTTACTTATTTTTGTTCACATGAAAGCTTTCCATGTACTGTATTTAAAATATTTTTAAGGTCATTTTTATTGGAAATGCCTTATTTTGCCAATTTCAATCCTCCTTCCCCTCCCAGGATGGGGAAAAAAAAAATCTGACAAAAATGATGATGAAAAATCAACTGAGACTTGTGAAAACCCAGAAAATAGTAAGCATATAAAAAATCTGAGTATAGCAATACTGGGTACACGTACCTAACTGGGGGGTAGGCCAAGCCCCTATGACATTAACCATCCAGATTACCACTAACCCTAACCTTGAAAGCCAATAAAAACTAGACTAACCACCTACCTTAGAAAACAAAGCTGCATCAGTGTGCTGGTCTTGTTCAACTCTGGGCGCACTGGGTGCAACCCTGTTTGCCTGCGACAGCAAGTACAGTATGTATTTGAATATGTCACCTTTGCGTGAAGATTGTGCTCCTGTGCAATGGGATAAACGCCATACTGAACCAAGTTAGCTATAAGAAGAGGGGCATAAACTGTGAAGGCTGCAGATTTCCAAGTTGGCCGTAGTGAAAACATCTCAACACTACCTGATGGAATGTATTACTGCACTGCCAATACTGTATCTCCTGTCCATGTTATACTGTATCAGCAAACATTATCACACTTAGGACACTTCACTTCTGTAGTTATAATCCTGTGCGTGTGAAAAATCTTGAGGCTTGCCATGTTATTTGATAATACCACCAGAGTAGGCTATGTCCCACTGCACAAGAGCACAACCCTCACACAAAGGTGACATATTCTAAGACACATCTACCTGCTGTTGCAGACAAATGGGGTCGGACTCAGTGTGCCCAGAATGAGAAGGTCATTGCAGACTGGTCATGCTTCTTTTCCAGGTTTATTCAGGAAAGACTGACAGGGAGTGATATGGTAAGAAATACTGACCAAGAAAGTTGACAGAAGGCATCACAGTCACAAAGCACTTTAAAGTATCTCTCACAAGATCCAGATCTCCATGCTGTAGTCATGGCAAGTAATTTTCATAACAATCATGAAACACCATAAATATGTAATTGCAATGGAAATCCCACAGAGCTGATTCCCCTATTTTGATTAAAAAATATCACAGAACACACTTGAAAACTGTAAGGTGCTTGTGTGTGTGTGGGGGGGGGGAATCACTTCCCCTAACTGGGAGCTTTGTTTCCCAGATCCCTAGAACTTTCTGCAATGGGGAACTTTGTGCATACAATACCAAGGAGAAGGAACACGGGGTGTTGCTGCAACCAAGAATCCCCATAATCCCCTCCTCCCCATGGAATCAAACTCTATAATGAACCAAGTTACTTTCAAGAAGAGGGGCATAAACTGTAAAGGCTGCGGAATTCCGAGTTCGCCATGGTGGAAACATCTCAACACTGGACTAGGTAGGGTTGAATTAAAGTACGGTTTACAAATTCCCCAACGGTACAAATGCCCAAAGAAGTGACGACCTGATTCCAAGTACCTGTAGCTCAGAAAGTGGTATCTGGCAACTGCCACAGCCAAGATATACAGTAAAACCTCGATATAACGGACTTCAGTAGACCGGAATTCGCTTTTATCGGACTCGAGGAGCTACCGGACTAAACTCCTATATATCGGAAAAAGTCCGATATAGCCAGAAAGCAGTCCGGACTGCCTGACAACTTCAGCTATGATCACCACAATAAGACAAGTAAAAGACATGTTTTCAGTACACAGTACAGTATTATTATACCATTTGATTATACCATTTGATTAATGGGTGTAGCAGAGAGGAAAAGTTTGAATGTAATGGAGATGAGGTGTCTGAGGAGTATGTGTGGAGTGACGCGTATGGATCGAGTGAGAAATGATGAAGTGCGAAGGAGAACTGGAATTGTTCGGGAGATGGCTGATCGAGTTGAACAGAGGGTGTTGCGATGGTTTGGGCATATGGAGAGAATGGATGATGAGCGATTGGTGAAAAAGATAACTAGATCTGATGTGAGAGGCGTAAGGCTGAGAGGAAGACCACGAATAGGATGGATGGACAGTGTGAAGAGAGCGTTGGATGCGAGAGGGTTGTCTGTTGAGCAAGGAAGAGTGGCTGTGCGTGACAGAAATGAATGGAGAGAAATTGTGAATGAATAAATGATGACGCAGCCCTGAGAGGATATTCTCCTGCATTTTGTCTGATCAGCTGATCAGGTCAGGTGCAGGTAAGGGGCTGGATCCATTATGATGTGGCAGGGGTAAACCAGCTTTGCTGTCGGGCCCTGCTGCGGATGTCACTGACTGCACTGCGTGGTTGACCCTCGTGCGGTGTGGTGCGGTGAGGATCTGTCCCTTCTCCCCTTTGGGGCTAAGATGCGAATGAATGTGTATGAGTGGATGAGTAAATTGGTAGTGTGTTGACCTGTCTCGGCTACCTCCCTTTTCTTGGGGGAAGCAGCCTAGGTATATAGATAGATAGATGGATTAATGTAGTGAAGGTATAACACAGTACAATACTGCAATGGTGGTGAAAACCTCTGATGCAATCCAGACTAATGTCTTATATGTCGGAAAAAGTCCAGATTAGCAGGGGTAAGTCCGGATGTCACTTTTATCGGAAAATCGCATATTTCGGACAGGCCTGAGCCCCAATTAGTCCGTTATAGTGAGGTCTTACTGTATTTTCCGTATTACACACCGGAAAGAACAGTATTTGGGTAAACAACTCCAAAAAGTAATATGTCAGTGTTTTTACTTTGTATAACTCGCATTACGGAAGAGGAAACCATAATATGCTAAAGCTGAGGCTTAGCTGTATGAAAGAATGTGAAACACACAGCCTATCACTCAATGGTTTCAGGGTTAAAATGCAGAGAAATTCTCCTATTTTCCATCCAAAATCAACAATACTGAAGGAAAAATGTCCCACAAAATCAAACCCGCAGATAATGGTAATGTCAAAATCAGCAGTGCCATCAAATCTGAAAAATAAACTTCTAAAAATATATTACTATCCAAATTTAATTCTCTATGCGGGATGATATTTAAGCAGGAAAACCCATGAGCGCTGTAAGCAAGATGGATCATCAAAATGAAATTACAGCATGTCGGTGTATGCAGATTATTGCTCTTTATTTAGCAAAATTCCAGTAAGACAGATATACCGGCAGCTTAACATCACGAAGACAGTTAATGGATAGATAAGCGATACAGAGAGGTAGAACACAGGAAATCTGCAAAATGGGGACTCTCGTACCACAAGACCAAGACAGACAAATTAATACACGTGCCCAAGAACAACTTTACCACTTGTGTTGCTATCAGGAAGCAAATTAATCTGCTGGCATTCAGTGAAGGTAGTGAAACCAGTGCAATTGTATGGGGAAAATCGGTCATTATTCACCGTTATAAAATATGTAGGGCAAGAGGGAGA
>JAGKTI010004998.1:0-19182 GCA_018397915.1 Birgus latro
CATAGTTCATTTTCTTTAGCCAGGTACCCTGAAAAAGAAGGAAAACATAAGGTTGAGTGACACCTGTATCAACATTTCTAACTTCAAGATCGCGATTTCTATATGAATTTTCGATGTTTCTCATCAAAAGCGAAGGTTTCAGCCAAAAAAAAAAAGTCGAAAATCGGTCGGGACCTGGGTAAAAAAGCGGTCGGGACTGGACGGGTTAAATATGTCAGTGGAAATGATATTGTTTTGCATTTGTAAGTCGATTCGAGAGAAATTAATACATTTCAAGCAACCTTGGATAATCCTGAATATTCCCCTGCGACAGGAATCCAGAATGTGGCCAGTGTCAGAACTGTTTTTTTTTTTTTTTTATGCAAGGAAGAAGGAACCGAAGGCCATGGGCCCACAGACTGTTCCTTCCAAGAAAAGACAAAAACAAAATAAAAGAGAGCCAAATTCAAGATCCATTCATTTCGAGATGCATGGACACAATGCATTTGAAAGACTGGAATTCATAGGACGTAAGGAATGCAGAAGAAGGAAGACAGTTCTAGAGTTGACCAGTTGCATAAATGAAGGACTGGGAGTAAAGGTTACCTCTTGCATTAGAGAGTTGGTCAGATAAGGGATAAGAGTTTGTTGCTAGACGGGTGCTACGTGACCATCTCAGAGGTGGAGGGATGCAAGTAGACATTTCAGAGGGGCATTGACCCTTGATGTAGCAAATGAAAAGAGATAAAGATGCAACAGTGCGACGTAAAGACAGAGATTCATGGGAATCGGTAAGAGGAGGACAGTTAATGAGACGAAAAGCCTTTGACTCCACCCTATTGAGAAGAGCTGCATGTTTTTTTTTTATGTGACCAACTCTGGGCATAGGCTTTACAGCCCGTTATCAAGGCCCAGTAGTCCTCCTACATCCATACACCTCCACATGTCACCACTTCGGTTCTAACACCCACCTTCTATATTGAATACATGCTAGGGCTGTCTCATACAGGACTGGTGTATTGGTATTAGCGGGGGTACTTTTACGACATGTTGGCGGGTCGTCTGGTAGATCAGTAAAGTCTGCTTTTCAAGAAATTCAAATCCTTAAACTGTTCCCTGCCTCAGTGGGGATTCGAACCTGGGTCCATTAGGACTGCAGGCCAACTCTCTACCGATCCGGGTCTTCCCACACATGAGAGTTGTACTCCACACAGGGGCAAATAAAATCCTTGTATAAAGTCAACAAGTGTGCAGGGGTAAAGAAAGTTCAGAGTCGGCTTAGCACACCTTATCTCTTTGAAGCAGATTTCACAAGAGATGTAATCTGATCTTTCCAAGATAAATCCCGAATGAATGAAACCCCAAGTATGTTCAAGGATGATGCAAGACTGAGCTGGACTTTATTAAACATTAGTGGGGTTTATAGGTGTAAGAACTGAGTCTTTGATGCATTAAAAATAACAAGATTATTTTTACCCCAGAGATACGAGCCAAATCAGACAGTAGGTGTGCAATAGCCTCATCCCTTGTTTGTAGAAGTAACTGCAGAGATGGACATTGCAGGAACCGAATGGAAAGATGAAGGGTGGAATCATCAGTGTATGACTGGATAGGGTTAGATGTACAGCTTTAAAGGTCATTAATGAATAAAAGGAAGAGAGTTGGTGATAGGACAGAACCCTGAGGAACACCACTGTTGATAGATCTAGGAAAAGTAAGATGGCCCTCTACAACAGTGGCTACAGAATGACCAGAAAGGAAGCTAGAGGTGAAGGCACAGAGAGAAGGATAGAAACTGTGAGAGAGCAGTTTGGAAATTAACCCGAGGAATCCCATCGAAGTATGGGTACGTCGCAATGTTTTGTCACAGCTACACCCTCGACGTATGGGTACGTCGCACAAGTGCAAGGGTCATAATCTGCACAATTTTCAAGTTTCATGGGTGATTTTTGGTAGGCATATGTGGGAGACATTCCTCTACCTGCTGTCAAGTGGGGATACTGCCTGGCCCCACCTAACCCCCCTCCCCCCCTCCCCCCCACACTGGGCAATGCACCTGTTAGCAGTAAGCTGGCCAGTAAAGTTATGTTGCCCCATGGTCTCTCCAATGACGAAATTCACGGTGAAAGTGATTCCTGAGGTGGAGGACAAAGAAATAAAGAAGCTAGAGGTAGAAACAAACAGAAGTGATGAGGTGGTAATGTCATAAAGGAAGGTGCCATATGTGGATGTGTTTGGTGACTGAACAATGCTTCTATTGCATATATAAATGTGTGAAAACCAATATAGTCTGTTACTACACATAAATTCGTACCAAATACATAAATAAATACATAACTGAAAGTGACTTGAATTAGTTAACCCTTCCATAATTTGTTTTCTTTAGCCAGGTACCCTGAAAAAGAAGGAAAATGTAAGGTTGCATGACACCTGTACCAATAGTTTTATGCACAGGATCGCGATTTCTCTATGAATTTTCGATGTTTCTCACCAAAAGTGAAGGTTTGAGCCAATAATTTTTTTTCCCAAAAATGCTCGGGATTTTGTGGTATCGTTGGCTGGAAATCGGTCGGGACGTGACGGGTTAAAGATTTATGCCAGACTCGATCGAAAGCCTTTGAGATTTCAAGTGCAATGGCAAAGCTTTCGCCAAAGTCTCGAAAGGAGGACGACCCGCTTGACAGCAGGTAGAGGAAGGTCTCCCACATATGCCTACCAAAAATCACCCATGAAACTTGAAAATTGTGCAAATTATGACCCTTGCAATTGCGCGACATACCCATACGTCGATGGGTGTAGCTGTGACAAAATATCGCAATGTACCCATACGTCTATGGGATTCCTCGGGTTAAGTAAAGGTTATGAACTGTTCACATTGGGTTTACACAAATTAACCTCGAATTTGAAAAAGCATAGAAAATAGTCAGGCTTTAGCCAATAGTACAGTTGAAAAAAAAAGTACTCTTATCTAAATCTCACTGGATGTCGCAGCAATCTTCTCAGGTCTGAACTTTGCTGCAGGCGTTGTCCCATACCCTAGACTAATATAACAGCTTTCTTTAACTTTGTGCCATAACATATGGGGACCTGTCCGGGAATTGAACCCGAGAGGAATCCTTCCCCCTAGAGACCTCGGCAACGGAGTTAAGAGGGTTAAGACTGAAATGCTGGGGACTCCAACTCCTTTGGATGATCTCTGGAGAGGGTATCAGCAATAAGGTTGTCAACACCCGAGATGTGTTGTACTTAAAGCTCAACTTCTTGTAGGAAAAGTGCCCATCTCAGAATACATTGGTTACTATTTTTCATACTGTAAACGTCAAAGGGTTGTGGTCCATGTAGACGTGCAAGGAGGGGTAGTTCCGAGAAATGTAACATTCAAATTTCTTTATTGCCATAACCAGTGAAAGACATTCTTTTTCAATAGTCGAGTAAATTCGTTGATGTATCTTGACTGGGTGAAAAATGTCAGTAGAATTCTCCTTATGTAGTAACACTGCACCAATTCCAAGTCCGTTCTTCGCTCTGCTAAAAATAATTTCTCCCGTACTAAATGTTCTCAACTCTCCAACTCGAATTCTTCTCGCTACATCTGGCATCTTGCCAGAAACATTTCTAACAACTTTATCTCATCATCCTTCCCTCCTCTTTTCTACTCTGATGGCTCTGTAGCTATTTCTTCTACTTATAAAGCAGATCTCTTCGCTCAGGCTTTCTCCTCCAATTCCACCTTAGACGATTCCGGTGCTGTTCCTCCATCACTTCCTCCCTCTGACTTCCTCTTGACCGACATTAAAATTTCTTCAGCTGATGTATTTTTTGCCATCACTGGCCTCAATACTAACAAGGCATATGGGCCTGATGGAGTCCCTCCTGTTGTCCTCAAAAACTGTGCTACTGTGCTTATACCCTGCCTAGGTAAACTCTTTCGCCTTTGTCTATCAACTTGTACCTTTCCTTCTTGCTGGAAGTTTGCTCTCATTCAGCCAGTCCCAAAGAAGAGTGACCATTCCCAACCCTCCAACTAGCGTCCAATTGCTTTAACATCCTGTATCTCAAAAGTTTTCGAGTCAGTTCGTAACAGAAAAATCTTAAAGCATCTTTCCTGTTACAGCCTTCTTTCTGATCGTCAGTATGGGTTCTGTCAGGGACGCTCCACTGGTGATCTTCTCACCTACCTTTCAGAATCTTGGTCATCCTCCTTTCGGGACTTTGGTGAAAGCTTTGCCATTGCACTTGACATCTCAAAGGCTTACGATCGAGTCTGGCATAAATGTTTAATTTCCAAACTGCCCTTCTACGGTTTCTATCCTTCTGTTTGTGCCTTCATCTCTAGCTTTCTTTCGGGTCGTTCTATAGCCACTGTTGTAGACGGCCATCGTTCTTCTCCTAGACCTATCAACAGTGGTGTTCCTCAGGGCTCTGTCCTATCACGGACTCTTTTCCTTTTATTCATCAATGACCTAAGCTGTACATCTAACCCTATCCACTCATATGCTGATGATTCCATCCTTCACCTTTCCATTCGGTTTCCGCAACGTCCATCTCAGCAGTTACTTCAACAAAAAAGGGACTAGGCTATGGCACACCTAATGTCTGACTTGGCTCGTATCTCTGATTGGGGTAAAAATAATCTTGTTATTTTTAATGCATCAAAAACTCATTTCTTACACTTATCAACCCGACAAAATCTTCCTCAGGATTACCCACTAATGTTTAATAATGTCCAGCTCAGTCCTGCATCATCACTGAATATGCTTGGGGTTTCATTCTCTCGGGATTTGTCTTGGAAAGAACATATTACATCTCTTGTGAAATCTGCTTCCAAGAGATTAGGTGTGCTAAGCCGANTGAGACGAAAAGCCTTTGACTCCACCCTATTGAGAAGAGCTGCATGTGGGGAGCCTCCCCACACATGAGAGTTGTACTCCATACACGGGGGAATAAAACCCGTGTATGGAGTACAACTCTCATGTGTGGGGAGGCTCCCCACATGCAGCTCTTCTCAATAGGGTGGAGTCAAAAGCTTTTCGTCTCATTAACTCTCCTCCTTTTACTGATTCCCTTCAACCTTTGTCTCTTCACCGCACTGTTGCGTCTTTATCTCTCTTCTATCGCTACTTCAACAGTCACTGTTCCTCTGAACTGCCTGCTTGCATCCCTCCACCTCTACGACGGGCACATAGTACCCGTCTAGCAGCAAACTTTCATCCCTTTTCTGTCCAACTTTCTAATGCAACAGTTAACCATTACTCCCAGTCCTTCATTTATGCAACTGGTCAACTCTGGAACTGTCTTCCTCTGTCTGTATTTCCTACTTCCTATGATCTCCAGTCTTTCAAACGCAGTGTGTCCAGGCATCTCGAAATGAACGGATCTTGAATTTGGCTCTTTTGTATTGTTTTTGCTTTATCTTGGAAGGAACAGTTATGTGGGCCCGTGGCTATTGGTTCCTTCTTCCTTGCATAAAAAAAAAAAATGAAGGCGGTAGGTGAGCGCAGTACTTGGTATGTAGAAAGGAGTTTCTTCAATTGCTCAAAGACATTCTCACATGGAGGACTCCAACAAAACTTGGTCTTTGTACTGGTGAAATTGGTGAGTGGAACGGTGATGGAGGAGAAGTTGGGGCAGAAACGACGATAGAATCCAGCCTTACTGATAAATCATAGGAGGGCCTTGTGAGTAGTAGGCCGAGAGTAGAAAAGGATGGCTTGAATGTTGGTGGTTTTTGGTCGTGTCGTTTCTTGTCCCACCTCAAGGTCTAGATAGATGGCTGTCCCCAACGAACCGAGACTTAGCCAGGTTGACCGAGACTTAGCCAGGTTGACAGTAAAGCCAGAGGAGGCGAGATGTCCCAAAACTTCTCCAGGCAGGTGATGTGAGCATTCGAAGGATTTGAGAATATTATAATGGCGTCTAAGTTGAATTCTACACTTTCTAACCCTTGACTGGTTAGCAATAATCCTCTGAAATGTGGCGATTGCATTGACCATGCCAAAAGGCATGACTTTGTACTAGAACATGCAAGGTTGGCAGTAAAAGCTGATATTAACTTGGCACACATTGTCAAACCAATCTGTTAGTACACCTTTTGTAAGTCTATGGTTGACACATATTTTGCCTGCCATACTATATCAGTCATGTCATCAATTCTAGGTAAACGATAAGCATCAGGTACAGTGATAGCCTGTACATAAACGACTGCTGCCATCTGGCTTTGGTGCTAAGATGGATGGTGAAGTCCAAGGAGAGGAACTAGGTTCTATCAAGTTTCTCTCCAACAAAAAAGTTCTCTCTCTTTCTCCATGCTCCGTTTCTGCTGAGGATTTAAACGAAAATAAGTTTGTTTTATGGTACTATTTGTAGTATTCTTTAGGCCCAGGGCATAACAACAGAGTTATAGAAATAAGAGGAATTAGTTGGAGAAGAACAGGGAGGTTTTAGGAAGGGAAGAGGTTGTGTAAATCAGATATTCATCCTTAGGTCTTTAATGGAGTAAATGAGAAGTTGCTGAATGCCGTGAAGAGTATCTACGAGGGTGCCCAAGCTGCAGTGCGTGTGGATAGAGTGAACTGAGTGAATTGTTCTGTCTTAATGTTTGATTGAAACAGAGATGCGTCATTCCACCATGATTGTTCAATCTGTATATGGATTTGGTTGTAAAAGAGATACAATGTAGAGTAGCAGATATTGGTGTGATTGACTGAGTGATTGTATTAAAATCTGGCGGCGAAACTGCCAGGGTCATATGCCGCCGGACAACAAGCTAAAAGACGCAGCAAATAAAAAAGTTAACACTCAAAACAAAGTTAATAACTGTTACTAGATATAAAACGTTGAAAAGAATAAAAGAAGAGATAATAAAATATCAATTACTTATAAAATCAGAAGGAGGCCCGCCTTCTGAAGAAACCTAAAAGCGTCAGCAAAATAGCTAGAGGCTCCACAAGCATCGAAGAGAGACAGTAGGCATCATCTGTCCCTCTATGACTATGGAGGAATCTGTGACGTAGGTCCCCCAAACTTGGACACTCGATTAGCAAGTGGCGGACAGTAAGGGAAACAAGCATCATCACGGTACGATTGAGTCTCACCACTCATGAGGAACCCATGTGTTAGTCGAGAGTGACCAATGCGAAGCCTAGCAAGAACCACCTCCAAACGCCGTGATATGGAGGGAAGAACCCGTGGCACAACCACTCTCGGAAAGATTTCTTTTAGTTTAATATGAACAACACCATCTCAGTGTCTCTGCCAGCACGTATGAATTCTGGACTGCAAATATGATGTTATGTCAAAAGCAGGAAGCGGATAGTTGGATGGGGGCTGTTGAGAAGCCTCAGCTTTAGCTAATATACCTGCCCTCTCATTGCCCATCACACCAACATGTGCAGGATCCCAGCAGAAATCCACTCTCTTCCTCTGACGACGAATGAGGAACAGCCACTCCAAAATAGCTAAGACTATAGGATGGGAAGAGTTAAAAGAGTCCAGGGCCAAAAGCGCCCCTTAAGAGTCGCTAAAAATAGTAAAATAAGTGTCATGGTAAACAAACACCAACTTCAGGGCTAAAATTATTGCTGACACCTCTGCAGTAAAAAGCTGATGCAGCCAAAGGAAGACTACCTCCACAGCTAAAATTGGGACATACCACTCTGAAACCAACATCAGAGGTGGATTTAGAGCCATCAGTATACACAGGCACAGAACCATCATGACTACAAGAATGTTTTTAAAATAACTGTAAAAGACACCAAGGAGCGACAGATCCCTTTGAGCCTGCCAAAGACCTGTAGAAAGTTACCTTCGGCAAGATCCATGGCACAACCCTCAGGACGCGAACTGGACTAACAGGTACTGCCGACAAACCAAACTCCTCTAAGATATCCTGAACCCTATAGCCAAATGGACGAGGCATGCGAGGGTGCCTACAATAATACAAAAAACAAGACTGTTGCATCACACACTCACAGACAAGTGAGACTGGAAGGCGACGAATCTGGAGCCGGCACCGCGCTGCAACAGACTGATACAGCAGACCTAAGGGAGGCACACTAGCGTCAACCAACAAGCTGGGAATTGGAGATGACCAAAAAGCACCAGTTGCAAGGTGAAGACCAGCTTAATACACAGCATCTAAAGTTTTTATTCTGGACCCTGTGGCAGAGGAGTAGACCTCACAGCCATATGACAGCTTGGATGTTACAAAAGTCTGAAACAGATGCAAGAGTGTCCTCCAATCAGCACCCTAAGATGTATGGGACAGAACCCTGAACAGATTGAGAGCCTTCATACATGATACTTTAAGATTTACCAAGTGTGAAACCCAAGTCAAACGTCAGGCCCAAGAATTTCGTCTCTGCCACACAACGGAGTCTTCTGCCACAAAGCTGGAGGTCAGGGTCCGTGTGTACCCCTCTCATCCTACAAAAGTGCATAGCCATCTTAGAAGGGGAAAACCGAAAACCCTTGAAAGTGGCACAGGCAGAAATCTTGTCCAAGGCAAGCTGCATACTCCGCTCAATAGCAGATGTGGAAGTCAGAAAACCATATAGCTAAGTCATCCACATTAAGAGATGAGGATACCCCAGCAGGCACCGTGCCAAGGATACCATTGATGGCCACTGCAAACAGGGAAACACTTAAGACATCTCCCTGTGGGACACATTCCTCCTGGCACAGCGGCGCAGAGAAGGTAGAACCCACACGGACCCGAAACACACGATCAGTCAAGAAGTCTTCAAGTAACTTGAGCAGGCAACCACATAAACCAAAGGCATGAAGTTGTTGGAGGATGCCATGGCGCCAGGCAGTGTAATAAGTTTCTCAAGGTCAAAGAACACAGCCACCAGATGTTGCTTAGAGCCAAAAGCTTCACAGATCAATGCCTCAAGCCTGATAAGGTTGTCCGAAGTACATTAAAATTTACGGAAGCCACTCTGCGAAGGAGAGAGAAAGCAACCCTTCTCTAGAAACCATACAAGCCTGACATTGACTTTTTGAATAGCCTGCACACGCATGATGTTAAAGGAATTGGGAGATAGTTGGAAACCTGGGAATGGTCCTTACCAGGCTTGGAAATGGGGAGGACAACACCCAACTTCCAACTCTTGGGAAGAGAGCCCTCACTCCAAACCCTGTTGAAAAGGTCCAATAAAAACTGAAGTGAATCAGGCGGCAGATGATGGAGCATAATGTACTGAATTTCGTCAGGCACAGGAGCGGTGTCACCACGCTCTGAGAGGGCAGCATGTAGCTCATGGAGACTGAAATCTAAATTATACGGCTCTCCACCACGAGAGTGAAAGTCCAGCCCCAGCCTCTCCTGATTCCTACGAAAGCTAGCACACGGCTTAGAAAGGTCTTTTTTTGAGGCAGCATAAAACTGATTTGCAAAAGCAAAGGCTACTGCATCTGGTGCTGATACAAAATTGCCCTGAAGTCGCAACACCCGTGGGGAGGGGGGCAAGAACCTACCAGAAATCTTGCGCAGCCTTTTCCACGCCATTGTCATTGGAGTTGAGGATGTAACTGTAGAAACATACGACCTCCATTAGTTGCAGCGCGCATCCTTCATGACCCGTCTATAGTGAGCACGTGCTTTGCGAAACTGGATTTTTAGAAGAACAACGTGACGATTGGCAAAATACCGATGGGCAGCCACTTTGTAAGCTCCTTTTGCCGTAGAGCAGTCATCATTCCACCATGGCACAGGTCTCTGGGAAAAAACACCAGAAGTCCATGGGATGGAATGAACCCCTGCTGAGAAAAGAGTCTTAGTAAAATAACATTCAGAATCATCAATAGTTGAAAAATCAGTAACCTTGTGGGCAAATACACTCAGCTCCTGAAAGAGAGACCAATCAGCCCTATCCAGACACCAGCATGGCATACGGGCTGCAGGAACAGAGCGAGTAGGCTGGACCAACACAGGATAATGGTCACTACCATGCAGATCATCCAAAACCTCCTAAGAAAAATCAAGGGCACAACCAGTGGAGGAAATGGTTAGGTCAGTGATGGAATATGTCAGTCTGAACATGAAAATGGGTCGGCCTCCAATCAGTTAGGACAACCAAATCTAAATCCCCAACCAAAGAGGCAAGAAGATCACCCCGGGGATTTGAAAGTGAGTCACCCCACAAAGGATGGCGGCCATTAAGGTCACCAAGGAGTAGAAAAGGGGGTGAAAGTTGACTAATAAGGGTCTCCAGATCAGCATGCATAACAGGAATGGAAGGTGGAAGGCACAGACAACAGATGATATAATGCTTCCCAGTGTGCATCTGTACCGCTATAACTTGAAGGGGAGACTGTATTGTAAAGGAAATAAAGGGGACATCAGATCGGCACAGAATGGCACATCCACCGATGTGAGCGCCAGGAGATGCATGGAATACCTCATACTCCCTGATAGAAGGAAATGGTTTATCCCCCACCTTACAGTCTATCCCCCACCTTTGTCTGCTAGAGACAGACACAGTGGACTCAGAGCAGAGAGTAATAACTGCAATCCTCCCAATTTGGCATGGCACCTCTACAATTCCACTGAAGACAAATTGGAACTGATTGAGCCATATTGACTAGTATTACCGAGTGGATTTGGACTGATGCTTATGAAAGCCCTTTGGAGGAGCCTGTCCAGCACCAGAAACCTGCACCCTCTGTCTAACATCCGAAGGCAAACGAGAGGATGAGGAAGTAAGTTTTACTACACTCTTTCTTGGAGAGGGCACACCAGTTTGTTTGGAAGGTGGCTTGGGGGCTGCCTTTAGAGATGTAGGACGGCCAGTGCCTCCAACAGAAGCCACAGAAGTGGATATTGAGTCAACAGGACTCAAATCACTTGAGGAGGCCACCCCATGCTTCAGATCAGAAGCACCAACGAGCTGTTCAACAACATCCCCGGGTGGGGACCGGACCAGATCTGAACCATCATCTTCTGCTGTCACCTGGCTAGTTCCCTCAGCCTGCTGGGCAGAGGGAACAGGAGGGGTGTCAACAGAAGTGTCAACAACTGAGACCTTAGGTGGCCGGTCTTCATGATCAGAAGACTTTGAAGAACAACGATGACATTTGCCAGGTACGGATGGAGCCTCGGGCTTACTGGGTAAGATGAGAGAAGGAGTTTGGTCAACGTGGACATCTGCCACCACCATCGAAGCGTGCACGTCATCAGCCACAGAAGTGGGGGTGGAAACAGTCAGAGTAGCGGTCGGGCAAACGTCATTCTCACCATCAGTACTAATTATGGGCACAGCGTTCTGCATATCACAAGTGGAAAGACTGGGTACTGGAGTGGGTCGAGGCTGCCTCTGAGATACAGGGCGACATACTGGCATTCTAAAAAGGACAAGCATAAGTAACCCCAGGCTGAAAGAAGAGTGTTTGTGCTCTTGTTTTGCTTCAGTGAACGAAACCCTCTCACGTATACGAATGGATAAGATTTCCTTTTCAAGGCAGTATCGTGGACAGTTTTTTTTAAGAGACAGCATGAGGACCTCCACAGTGATAATATTTAATGGGTCCTGTACAGTCGTTGCTATGGCTCGAACCACCGCAAGAGGCACAGACACCATAAAGTCCAGCCTGTGCACGGCAACAAAATTTGCTGACATGTCCATACCCCCTGACAGTGGAAACACCGCCTTGGGATGAGCACATATGGCTTCACAGGAAGTGACAGCCAAGCCAGCTTCATAGTTGTAGGTAGCGTTAACTGATCAAATGTGAGGAACAATGTCAGTGTTGGGGTCAAAATACCTTCGATTTTCTTCTGTAGGTGCTCAATCTTCACAACACCTGAAGACTGCAGTTTTTCCAACAATCGGGCCTCTGAGTATCGAAGGAGGTCACGAGGGTAAATCACTCCTTTACACTGGTTGAAAAGTACAGTGTGAACTGCAAGAAACATCTGACCCAGAAACTAAAGTTAAACTCATCAATCTTGAACTTTCTTAAGGTGAATACACTTCAATAAGGAGGCTTCCATCACCTTGAGATGATATGCGGGGATCTCTGCCACATGCTGAAATAATTGCATGGTGCAGTTCGAATGTCAGTATCTAGGACAGATCCTCCTCTAGAGGATCTGAGCACTAGATACTTGGCATAGAACTCAGGCATCATGTCAGCTGAGCCGAACCCGAGAGCCGAACCAACCCAAAGTGGCCTCCTCCTAGTCCCAGTTGAACGCTGGGGCAAAGGAGGAAAGTCACCAGGGGCCTGGAAAGGCTCCAGAGTGGCTATATGGGTGGTGCAGTCAGAAGAATGTCCTGGGACAGAGGCGTGTCATCAACAACTTTGTTTTCAACATTCTCCATAAAGGCAACTACAATCATCATTCCCCCATCCCTCCACCCACCATGAAGCCCAACAAGGAGAGGTCTTATGCCAGGGATGACACCACTGGCGACCCCAGAGGTAGCAGGAGAGTATACGCGGGTAACCACTGGGGGACCCGGGCAAGGGTGACTCCAGGACGATAGGAGCCACCAGGCCCCCCAGTGCCCACTTGGCCCTAACCAACGCATGACCAGCCGATTGACCTGGTTGGACCCAACCAGGCTGCCTGTCTAGCTGCAGAGTGCATCATGCAGCATCGCTCAATCTCCAGGACTCCCATCTCCCAGCATTACGGGACGCCACGCACAGCAAACACGTGGGGAGGCAACAGTCCTGCCCTAGGTGGCCTTTGGGCAGGGATGAACATCACCAGCAGGCCTCCTCTACAAGTGATGTAGGGGGTGCTTTGTCCACGGGGCTGACAAATGCTGAACCCTACAAAGGTAGGCACGCCTACAAAGTAGGTGGCACTGCCTACCACGCTTCAAGCCCTGCCACCAGGTCAAGGTGACACCCTGCAGCAGGGAACAGACGTTGGAGTGGCCCTAATGAGAGAGGGCAGCGTTTGGAAACTTCCTGTACTGTAGTTTGCAGATGATACTGTGTTGTTAAGTGAAGACAAAAGGGAATTGCAAAGCTTAGTGAATCTGGGAAAGCATGTAAGAAACGGAATTTAAAGTTGAATGTAAGGAAGAGTAAAGGTACGGCCTTCAAGAGGAATGAAGTCACTGAATGTACATTGAGGTTGGATGATGAAGAAATCGAAAATGTGAGTGCATTTAAGTACTTTTTTTTTTTATGCAAAGAAGAAGGAACCAAAGACCATGGGCCTGCATACTGTTCCTTCCAAGAAAAAACAAAAACAATTAAAAAAAAGAGCCAAATTCAAGATCCATTCATTTCGAGATGCCTGGACACATTGCGTTTGAAAGACTGGAGATCATAGGAAGTAGAGAAAATAGACAGAAGACAGTTCCAGAGTTGACCAGTTGCATAAATGAAGGACTGGGAGTAACGGTTAACTCTTGCATTAGAGAGTTGGACAGAAAAGGGATGAGAGTTTGTTGCTGGACGGGTACTATGTGCCCGTTGTAGAGGTGGAGGGATGCAAGCAGACAGTTCAGAGGAACAGTGACAGTTGAAGTAGCGATAGAAGAGAGATAAAATGCAACAGTACAGCGAAGATACAAAGGTTGAAGGGAATCAGTAAGAGGAGGAGAGTTAATAAGATGAAAAGTCTTTGACTCCACCATATTGAGAAGAGCTGCATGTGGGGAGCCTCCCCACACATGAAAGTTGTACTCCATACAGGGGCGAATAAAACCCGTGTACAAGGTCAACAACTGTGCAGGGGTAAAGAGTGTTCGGAGTCGGCATAGCACACCTAATCTCTTGGAAGAAGATTTCACAAGAAATGTAATATGTTCTTTCCAAGATAAATCCCGAGAAAATGAAACCCCAAGTATGTTCAAGGATGATGCAGGACTGAGCTGAACATTATTAAAAATTAGTGGGTAATCGTGAGGAAAATTTTGTTGGGTTGATAAGTGTAAGAACTGAGTCTTTGATGCATTAAAAATAACAAGATTATTTTTACCCCAATCAGAGATATGAGTCAAGTCAGACATTAGGTGTTCCTAGCCTAATCCCTTGTTTGTTGAAGTAACTGCTGAGATGGATGTTGCGGAAACCGAATGGAAAGATGAAGCATGGAATAATCAGCATATGAGTGGACAGGGTTAGATGTACAGCTTAGAAGGTCACTGATGAATTAAAGGAAGAGAGTTGGCGATAGGACAGTCTTGAGGAACACCACTATTGATAGGTCTAGGAGAAGAACGATGGCCGTCTACAACAGCGGCTACAGAACGACCAGAAATGAAGCTAGAGATGAAAGCAAGATAGAAGAGTAGAAACCGTCAGAGAGCAGTTTGAAAATTAAAGATTTATGCCAGACTCGATCGAAAGTCTTTGAGATGTCAAGTGCAATGGCAAAGCTTTCGCCAAAGTCCCGAAAGGAGGATGACCAGGAGTCCGAAAGGTAGGTGAGAAGATCGCCAGTTGAGCGTCCCTGACGGAACCCATACTGACGATCAGAAATGAGGTTGTGACAGGAAAGATGTTTTAAGATTTTTCTGTTAAGAATTGACTTGAAAATTTTTGAGACACAGGATGTTAAAGCAATTGGACGATAGTTAGAGGGTTGGGAATGGTCACTCTTCTTTGGGACTGACTGAATGAGAGCAAACTTCCAGCATGAAGGAAAGGTACAAGTTGATAGACAAAGGCAAAAGAGTTTACCTAGGCAGGGTGTAAGCACAGAAGCACAGTTTTTGAGGACAACAGGAGGGACTCCATCAGGCCCATATGCCTTGTTAGTATTGAGGCCAGTGATGGCAGAAAATACATCAGCTGAAGAAAATTTTATATCTGTCATCAGGAAGTCAGAGGGGGTAAGTGATGGAAGAACAGGACTGGAATCGTCTAAGGTGGAATTGGAGGAGAAAGTCTGAGCGAAGAGATCGGCTTTATCAGTAGAAGAAATAGCTACAGAGCCATCGGAGTAGAAAAGAAGAGGGAAGGATGATGAGGTAAAGTTGTTAGAAAGGTTTTTGGCAAGGTTCCAGAAGAAGCGAGAAGAATTCGAGTTGGAGAGTTGAGAACATTTAGCACGGACGAAATTATTTTTAGCAGAGTGAAGAACAGACTTAGCACGATTCCAGGCAGAAATATAAAAAAAGATGTGATTCAGGGGTGGTTGGCTCCGGTACCTTTTATAGGCCCTCTCCTTGTTGCAGACAGCATTAGAACCAGTGGTGGGCAGCGCAGACGAAAAAGGACCTTGCGCAAGTGCAATGCGCAATCCACAGTTCACTATATTGTGCAAGCGCAAAGTGCGCAATCTGACTAATATTTAGCTTGCGCAATGTCGCAAAGTGCAAGCGCAAACCATTTGCATATATTCGTGGGAATTACTGTAAAATATTGAGATATTTACCTAAATTAGCATACTAACTTCCTTTTATTTATTATTATTTTCCAATATCTGTAACTTGTGCAAATGCACAATCTAATATTTAGCTTGAGCAATGTTTCAAAGCACTAGCGCAAACCATTTGCATATATTTGTGGGAATTACTGTAAAAATTGAGATATTTAAATAAATTAGCATACTTACTTTTATTTATTACTATTCTGTCTATTGTCAGACGCCTTACTCCCTTAAGGGGTGGCCATTGGCCACAACAAATCGCCTGTGTTACCCTGTCCCCCGCCATTTCACTACCCTGCTCCCAGCTCATACCCCCCTCTATCATATACCTCTCCACTCCACCCCCCCATCTCAACCTTGCCCTTCTCCTCCCTCTCACTCACATCACTCTCCTCGTTACTCTCCATCCTCTCCATATGGCCAAAACACCATAATGTGTTTCTCCTAACGCTTTCTATCACATCCACTTCCACACCACAACGATCCTTCACTTCATCTGTCAGTCTGTCTACTCTCGACATGCTCCTCTCAAATAACTATTTCCACTCTTTCGGTCATTTGAATTTCACACTCTGCATCTGGCTGGCAAGACTGGGCTATACAGCCGCTACTCCTGGTACTGGGGGCATCCATTACTGACAAATTACTTCACATAAAGTAAATAAGGCGGTAGGACAGGAGGAGCAATGCCTTGTTAACTCGTAAGTTCATATGGACGAGTGAGCGAAGCAGAGAGACAGGGAAACAAAGGCTATGATGTTGCCAGTTTTACTTTTAATCTGCATTTTCTCAAGACGTTTTATTTAATAATTTAATATAGATATACAACAGCATCTGCAATTCCTTGCAAAAATAATTAAAACATATTATTTAAACCAAATATCCGCAGCCTAATGAATTACTAGGCTGAGGATATTTAAATAATACTGTCTGTATGTTTTAATGATTTTTGTAAGGAATTGCATATGCTACTCTTAATACGGTAAATAATGTATTTTTAATTGATTATCTTTTATGAATAATAATAATACCTTTAAAAAACATTAAAATACATTATCTCGAAGCATTTTAAGAAATGCTACTACCCTCCCGCCTCCCCCCCAAAATCCACCCCTCGCAACCCGCCGGAGCCTCCCGCATCCCTTGTCCAGCCATGCGGGCAGCTCCCAAGACCACGTGTCCTGTGGACTGCACAGTTCGCAATCCACAGGACAGGTGCGCAAGGCAGGTGCGCAAGCACAAATTCATTTACGCAAGCGCAACTAAATTTGCGCTTGCACACCTGCCTTTTCATGTGCAAAAGCGCAATATTGCGCATGGTCTCGTGCGGTGCGCAATGCGCAAGCAATATTCACCGAAGCGCAAGGGTGCGCAATTGCGCTTTGCGCAAGTACTTGTGTGCCTGCCCAGCACTGATTAGAACAAGCATAATTAAACCAAGGCTTTCTTGCATTAGTCAGAGGATATGAGAAAGGAATGTATGCTTCCATGCCCGAGAGAATAACCTCCGTAATGCACAAGGCACACCCAGATGGCTCCCGGCCATGGAAGCAGTAATCATTCCAAGGAAAATCAAAGAAGTACTGCCTGAAGGCCTCCCAATCTGCAGCTCCAAAGTGCCACAGACGGCGTTTCTTTGGAGGGTCCACAGGCCATACTGGAGCGTGATGAGTAGGGATGCGAGTTTGGAGGATGAAGTGCTTGAAAGGGTGCAACAGGGAAGAAAGGTTGCTCGATATCTGAAGGCAGTGATAAGAAATAGGGAAGTGGGCATGGAAGTAAAATGTCGCTACATTACAGTATTGTGTTACCAACTCTAATGTATGGAAGTGAAATTGGACCTTTTTGGAAGGACACAAGTCAGGAGTAAGGGCAGTGAAGAATAGATATTTGAGAGAACCATGTGGAGTTACATGAAGAGAGAGACTGACAAATGAGGAATTGAAGGAGTGTTGTGGTGTGAATGTGGATGTGATAAAAAGCGCTAGGAGAAATATACTGATGTGCTTTGGTCATGTGGAGAGGATGGAGAGCGAGAGATTAACGAGGAGAGTGCATGACTGAGGGGGAGGGAGGGAGGAGAGGGAGCGGAGGCCGAGTATGAGATGGAGGAATGGATTGGAGAGGTATATGAGAGAGTATGGTGTGAGCTGGAGGGAGGGCAATGAAATGGCCGGGGACAGGGCTACATGGAGGTGATTTGTATGTAGTAACCCATTATGGGAATGAGTGTCTAGTAATATATATATATATATATAAGGCACTTTCTGTCTGTTTGTTCATGAACTGCTTCCTCAATTTTCATTTTACCTTGCCTTAACCTACACATTTGGAGTCCTTATGAGCCAAGGAAGGTTTTAGGGGGTCAAAATTCAGATCTGGGTCATTTGAGGTCACCGGTTGACTGTTCGCCTTTTTGGCCCGGGCAACGCCGGATACCCCTGCAGCCCCCGATTTATGGCATGGAGACTCACATGACCTCCAGTTCGGATATAGGCTATGTGAGGTTGACTACAACGTCATCTGAGGTCACCGGTCAGAGGTCATTTTAGGTCAATGGTGATAGTAAACAAGTATGCACAAATTCTGTGTTAGTTTGTGAAAGCTGAAATAGAAAGTTCCTGGACCTCTTATAATCCCTCTTCAAAAGCTTGAGAGGTACATGGTCTTTCTGTAGTAGAAAGAAAGACTGAACTAGAACAAATAGGACTGGAGCGTTTTAAGACCAAAAAGACTGATGATTTGAGGGAGGGGGGGAAGTGTTGTAAGAGTCAGATAAATAAGGAGCGGGAAGGAGAGAAGGATAAAGAAAAGAGAGAGAGAGAGAGAGAGAGAGAGAGAGAGAGAGATGGATGGAAGGGACAGGAGGAGGAATATAAATAAGGAGGGGGAGGGGGAAGGACGGGTACCCCTGCTGGTATAAATATAAAGTAATGAGACACGGGCACTTGCGTTTGAATGCCTTAGACAAACGACCAGAACTGAAGAATATTTGATGCTCTGCTATAAAATAATTGCGTAATTATCCATGTGGAAGCTGAGATCTGTAACCAGGCCAAATAAACATCACAGAAGGAAGCTGTTTAGTGTTCACATAATTTTTCTCCCTTGTAAATTCAAAGGTATACATCTTTTGAGGCTCTAGTGCCAGATATAATGAATGTTATATCATATGTATTTATGATGGCTGAATGTACCAAATTTGCTACGTCAGAATCCAAAGTATTCGGTTTCTCACATTTACGGGCGAAAATTCATGTAATTGTTATACGGTTTCATTCTCTTGGGATTTGTCTTGGAAAGAACATATTACATCTCTTGTGAAATCTGCTTCCAAGAGATTAGGTGTGCTAAGCCGATTCCGAACTTTCTTTACCCCTGCACAGTTGTTGACCTTGTACACGGGTTTTATTCGCCCGTGTATGGAGTACAACTCTCATGTGTGGGGAGGCTCCCCACATGCAGCTCTTCTCAATAGGGTGGAGTCAAAGGCTTTTCGTCTCATTAACTCTCCTCCTCTTACTGATTCCCTTCAACCTTTGTCTCTTCGCCGCACTGTTGCATCTTTATCTCTCTTCTATCGCTACTTCAATGGTCACTGTTCCTCTGAACTGTCTGCTTGCATCCCTCCACCTCTACGACGGGCACGTAGTACCCGTCTAGCAACAAACTCTCATCCCTTTTCTGTCCAACTCTCTAATGCAAGAGTTAACCGTTACTCCCAGTCCTTCATTTATGCAACTGGTCAACTCTGGAACTGTCTTCCTCTGTCTGTATTTCCTACTTCCTATGATCTCCAGTCTTTCAAACGCAGTGTGTCCAGGCATCTCGAATTGAACGGATCTTGAATTTGGCTCTCTTTTGTA
>JAGKTI010004998.1:19262-43929 GCA_018397915.1 Birgus latro
AAAATGGTTTGTACTTTTTTCATATTCTTTCAATGGATAATTAAAGGTTGGGCGATGATTATAATTTTGGAAGGACATGGTCCAAGATAATGAATATTGTTTTAGTGGAGTCTAAGACACGATGAATTTTGTTTTATGTAAAATTATAGCGGAAATTTGGACAAAGGTTATTTATTAGGATAAAGATGATATGGTGCTGGTGATAATTTATTCGGGTTAAGATAATTATGATATTTTTTTAGGGTTGCAAAATGTGACGGTCAATCTGTTAGAACTAAAACGATAATGATAGTGTGATTAATGAGTTCCTGATATTCAGTATCCTGAGTTGGCCATTCACGAACTTCGCTTGTGTGTGTGTGTGTGTGTGTGTGTGTGTGTAAAATGCTTTCAAGTTTCACGGATACATAAGAACTGATTACTCTGATTACCACAAGAATTCAGGAGAACGAATTCCAGTATTTAAAGGGTGTAAAACTGCTTGAATTCACCCTGACAATGCTTGAATTTCACACACTTAAATAAAATAGTGTAGGTTTAGCGTGAATAAAATACAAAAAAGCGTCCATAGTTGTGATAGGATTCAAATATATTACACGTTAACATGTATTGCTTAGTTGAACGTAAAGTAGTGAAACTGTGCAAGTTCTTAGAGATATTGTTCTTGTGGCAAATAGGAGCGTTCGCAGCAAGGAGTGGTTACTAGATACCGCCAGAATTTTTAATTTCTGATTTTATTTACAGGACTGCATAATTCTTACATACTGGTGTTTTTTCATGAAAATAAAATTACAAATTTTTCTCATTCATTTAAGGTGTGTTTGGTGCCTAATAATGAGGTTACAAGATACTTTGTGATGTTCACAATTTTGTAGTATTGGTTATATACGTCAAAGGATGAAGATTTATCGGTTTTTGCACGTATATACGGATATTTCATTATTTATACTTTTATTCAAATACTCCCAGTGGTCACCAGCAAAGGTATTAACAGAAGAAAAATAAGATTTTCGTCAGACACTCGGGTTCCTACGAACAGAGCGCAGGTGGCAAAGGAACAAACTCGGCAAAGAATCTATGATTTATCTCTCAACTCATATATGCTGAAACGTTTCACTGCCTGAGGAGCAAATAATAGTTAATATATGTAAAGTATTATTATTTTCAGATTACATGCGTAAAACTGCTTATATTTCACCAATACCAACCATTATAACCATGTATGAGGTAAATAACGAAGAGTGTGACTGAGTAACTATATTAACATTCTTCTTTATATGAACTAACATCATTTTAAAGTCATTTATATTGTTGTCATGTTAAAATTAATAGATTTATCTGCTGTACAAAGATGGAGAAAACTGTCTCGGCTACAGATCTGCCTGGAGCGTGGCGTACGAGCGTTTGTTAACAGACGTAAACATTCACATTCA
Source organism: Birgus latro (assembly GCA_018397915.1). Classification (NCBI taxonomy): domain Eukaryota; kingdom Metazoa; phylum Arthropoda; class Malacostraca; order Decapoda; family Coenobitidae; genus Birgus; species Birgus latro. The sequence continues at coordinate 20,696 of JAGKTI010004998.1, forward strand.
ATATTACATACTTTATATGTGCCGTGGCTGACTGCAAGTCAGGTTCAAGAAAGACGACAACAAGGAAGAAGGACGCAAGATATGTCAGAAGCTGGGCCAGGTTCCCATCTGCCAAGACAGAACCAGTAAGAAGAAAAGTGTTAGAAGACAGGCGCAGGACTCATGAGGGAAGTGAGATGGAAAGCCATCGTACCGCAGGTAACAACTATCTGGTAAAACAACTTTTTTTTTTTTTAAATACTTTTGCTGTTGACCACTGAGAGTATTTGAATTAAAGTATAAATCAAGTAATATTCGTACGTATGTGTAAAACCGATAAATCTTTAACCCTTGACGTATATAAGCAGCACCACAAAAACACTCGAACAACATCACAAAGTATTTTGTGACCTCATTATTAGGCACCAAACACACCTTAAATGAATGAGAAAAATTTGTACATAATATATTTATGAAAAAACACCCGTCTGTGAGCATTATGCATTGTACGGGAAATAAAATCAGAAATTTAAAAATTCTGGCTGTATGTAGTATTTGTACCGTGATTTGGCCTACGTGCGACATCTCCTATTGGATCCCAGAGAGGGCACATATTTTACCATTCAACGACCTGTGATTTAGCTGAATAAAATTGTTCATCCTTAGCTGGAATTAAATACTGGAGAAGGTGCAACAAAGAGAGAACAAACGTAGAAAAGAGAATGAAAAAGAAAAGCGGGCAGGGGAGAAATGGACTGGAAAGAATATGGAACGCAGGAAAAAACGGAAGGCGAAGAAGAAAAGAATGTGGTGGAGGTAAAATGAAGAAGAGAAAGGAAAGAGGGAAAATGTAATGGCAAAATGTAGAGAGAATAGAAGAAAAAAGAAAGACTGAGAACATGAAGAGACGGAAATATGAAAAGTGAAGGAGAAAGATGAGCAGAATATAATATGGCATTGGAGAAAAAATAAGAGAGTAACTAAAACCTGTGAAAAAATATAAGTACAAAAATAGAAAATAAAAAAAGCATCAAGCAGAAAGATTATAAAATGAAGGAGGGAAAAAGTGAGAGTGGCAGTGGAGGTGAAATCAAAGTGAGGAGGAAGAGCAGAAATGTAAAAAAAAAAAAAAAAAAAAAAAAGAACTAGGGCGAGGAAAATGTAGGATTTTCAGACTGGAATGGTGTGAGAAATAAAATGGGAGAGTTTCAGTTGGAAAAAAAATGGATGTGGAAAACTAGATATGTTAGAACCTTTTTTAGTTGCGAAAGCTTCCTTTGCAACGGATCCGTCTCTCTGTTGCTCGTTAACATACTTAGGAGGTACGGGGAAGTATAGACAACAGAGGATATAAAAAAAAAAACTGTAAAACCAGTAAAGAGAGCCTTGTGAGCGAGTGATGAGCGAGCAAGCGCTGTGTTATTACAGTTTACTCTGATTATAGGCGGATTCTCCGATACTAAGTTGCTAGAGTTGATGTTTAAAGCACAGTATTACGACGGGAAATATTTTAACCTCGCCCTGGACGGAGTCCGGCGAGGTATTGTTTTTGGTAGTTTGTTTTTGTTTCTTTGTTTGTTGGCAATATTACAAAAAAGCGGCTGAATGAAGTAACTTGAAACTTTAAGGATATTGGGCACTGGTCCCAAAGGAAGCAACTGAATTTTGGAGGTAATCAAGTGACTTTGAAAGGTCAGTATCAAGGTCACGAATTTTCAGAGGACTTGAACTCGAAACTGGTTGAAGATGGAGATATTTACCATCATCAACATACAGGAACTCCCATACGGGCTTTCATCTGGCACCAAAACCTTTAACCTTGAATGACCCTGAAAGGTCAAACTCAAGGTCACGGATAATGAAAACTATAACTCGGAATTGGCTGCACATAGATATTTACTATCAACAACCTATGGGAAGTCCCACATGGGCTTTTCGTTAGTACCATGACGTTTAACCTTAAGTGACATTGAAAAGTTAAACTCAAGATCACGGATAATGAGGAGGCTTTAACTCGAAATTGTTGTAGATAATAAGATATTTACCATTATCAAGATATAGGAAAACTCTTGTAGGCTTTCATTTGGCACCGTGACCTTTGACCTTGAGTGACCTTAAAAGGTCACTTGCAATATCACATATTTTCAGAGGGCCATAGCTTGAAAACAGTTGAAAATAAAGAGATATTTACTACCATCAGCATATTGGAAGTTCTATATTGCCTTTCTTGTGGTACCATGAACTATGATGACCTTAAAAGTCAAATACAATTTTATGGATTTCCATAGTGTATAAGCTGAAAACGGTGGAATTCATTTCATTTGCGCCATTACCTTAGACTTTAATTGTCTACTGACACTAAATGGCAGTACTGAGTCAGTATTTAACAGCAATAAAACAATTGCTGTCGGACGAGGCTTGTTGTGCCTGGGACATATGTCGATTAGAGCCGAACACTCTCTTCGAAAACTCAAGATTCCAAGGGGTTCCTACACCTATATGGGTGAATTTTCATTTAAAAACAAAATTTATTTAATAAACGTTTCATATGCAGAAAGACTCAACTCTACTTCACATGGGAGTAAAGAGTAAAGGTATTAGCTTCTGGTGACGGTCGGCCCGAGCGGCTCATTTCCATATTTAACTGAGAGTATACATCTCTCACTCATTTCGCTTGCTCGCTCGTAATAAAAGACAGTCGATATGAAACCTCGAAGAGGTATGAGGATTAGAAAGTAGGTGGAAGCTTACTCGTATGTAAAAGAGGATGTAAATGTGAGTGAAACTGAATAGGTATCAACAAGGAAAGAGTGAATATAAAAGCGAGGAGAATTAAAGATTTATTCTGCAAGAAGTAATTTGCAAGAATAAGAGTTTCATGTTTTTAGAGAGAGAGAGTTACGGTGAAGAAAGTGGAAAGTGTAAGGCCAAAAGAATGGATGGTAATGGCTGTAGTTGTTTGATGATGACTGGTAAGTCAGTTGTTTGCATGAGGGCAATTCTGGCGTTGTTTGGAGTTGTTTTAGGTTAGTTTGTTGGTTGTATTGGCAGTGATGTTGGTAGGAGGTGATTTTGCTTGTTTGGGTGGTAAAATACATTTGCTAGAAACCTGGCAGGTGAGTAGATAGACCATCAATCAGCAGAAACTTATTGGTTTGCTAGGTAAAAGGTACCCCAAAGTTTGAAAGTTTGCAAGACTGTCCCTTTCAAAAAAAAAAGAAAAAAAAAGGAAAAAGAAAAAAAAGAGAACCAAATTCTGGATGCTCTGATTTCCAGATGAACTGACACATTGCGTTTAAAAGACTGGGGATCAGAGACAGTACAGAGAGGCAGACAATTTCAGAGTTGACCTGTTCTATATATGAAGGACTTGGAGTATCGGTTAACTCTTGCATTAGAGTTAGACAGAAAAGAGGTGAGAGTCTGCCGACAGACAGGTGCTATGCTCCTGCCGTAATGGAGGTAGAATGCAAGCAGACAGTTGAGAAGAGACGTGACCATTGAAGTAGTGATATGAAAGAGGTAAAAATGCAAAGGTGCTTGGAAGAGACAGAGGCTGGAGGAAATCGGAAAAAGGAGGAGAGTTCATGAGACGGAAAGCCTTTGACTCCACCCTGTTGAGAAGAGCTGTATTTAAGGAGCCTCCTTCCTCAACAAAAGAGAGCTGTACACTAAACTTGTGCAAAATGTCCCAGTATAACGTAAACAGCTGTGTGGGGATAAAGAGGGCATGGAATCTGCTAAGCTTACCTAATATTTTGGAAGCAGATTTTGCAAGGGAAGTAATATGAACTTTCCATGACAAATCCCGAGAGAATGAAACTTCAAGTATATTCAGCGATGAAGGAAGACTGAGCTGAATATTGTTAAATATTATGACACTGTAGGAAGATTATGGCGGGTCAAAAGATGCAGAAACTGAGTTTTGGATGCATTAATGAAAATAGTGCTACTTTTGCCCCAGTCAGTGATAATTATAAGTCAGAATTTAGGTGTGCCATATCCTCTTCCGGTGATTGTTCAAGTAGTTGCTATAATGGATGCTGTGAGAAGCGGATGAAAAGGCGAGGCGTGGAGTCATCAGCTTAAAAGTGGGTAGAGTTAGATGAACAGCTTAGAAGGTCATCGATGAATAGAAGGAAGGAAGTTGGTGACAGAATAGAACCCTAAAGAACACCATTACTGATAGGTCTAAGGGAAGATTGGTGGCCATCTACAACAGCAGCTACATAATAATCTGAAAGGAAACTGTAGCTGAAGACACAGGTGGAAGGAGAGGAATGGTAAAAGGAGCGTTTGGAAATTAAAAGATTTGTGCCAGATTTGATCGAATGTCATTGAGATGGCAGGTGGAGTAGTAAGGCTTTCCCCAGCGTCCCAAAGGGAGGCTGACCATGAGCCTGAAAGGAAGGTGAGAAGGTCGTCTGTGAAGTATCCCAGGCGAAACTCATACTGGAGTTGGGAGAGAACGTTATGTTGTGCTACAATCTTTAAGCTAAAAACATATTCAAATACTTAAGAATTACAGAATGACAAAACAACTGGGTGGTAGCTACAGGCCTTGGAACGGTCATCCTTCTTTTATTCGGACTGATTGAGTGCACTTTTCCAAAAGAACAGAAAGGTACAAGTATAGAGACACAGGCTAATTGTTTACCTAGGCAGGGTGTAAGAACAACAGCACAGCTCTTGAGAACAAATGGAGGAACTTCATCAGGCCCATACACCTCGCTAGTATTGAGGCCAATGAGCGAAAAAGCTACAGCAACTGAAGAATTATTAATGTCAGTCATGAGGAAGTCAGAAGAGAGAAGAAAAAATGGAGGAACAACACATTAATTGTCTAAGGAGGAATTGGAGGAGAAAGTCTGGGTGAAGGATTCTGCTTTTTCGGTAGAGGAAGCTGTTACAGACCCATCAGAGTGAATAGGAGAAGGGAAGGAGGATGAAGTAAAATAATATTGTTAGAAGAGTTTTTGAGGTGCCAGAGTGAGTAGAATTAAAGTAAGAGAATTCAGAGCATTGAGTACAAAGGAAATTATTCTTTGCAGAGCAAAAAACAGAGTTAGCATGATTCTGGAGAGAAAAACAGAGAAGAGATTAAGTGGCTGGAATGTGCTGGTACAATTTGTAAGCTTCTTGTTGTATACAGCACTGAAACATGCATGATTAATCTTTTTTTTTTTCTTACATTACTCTGAGGACCAAAGAAAGGAATCTATCGGCATGGAATCAGTGATAACTCCAAAGAAAATCAAAGAAGTTGAGCCTGAGGGCTTCCCATTTAGCAGCCCCAAAGTGCCACAGATGCCACTTCCTTGGGGGATCCACAGGCCTTATTGGAGTGATAGGACAGTAAGTTAGTCAGAGAGAAAAGATCATCAGATTAAGTAGAAGGATTATATGTAAGGAAAAGGTCAGGTATGTTGAAACTCTTTGCAAGGCAGTCAGGAATATGGGTATGATGCTATACAATCGCTTTCAGTTATTAACCCGCCGAGTCCCGACCGGTTTTTTACCCAGCCTACCCCCAGATCCCGACCGATTTTCGACTTTTTGTTTTTTGGCTGAAACCTTCGCTTTTGGTGAGAAACATCGAAAATTCATAGTGAAATCGCGATCCTGAGGTAAAAAAATGTTGATACAGGTGTCAGTCAACCTTACGTTTTCCTTCTTTTTCAGGGTACCTGGCTAAGAAAACGAACTATGGAAGGGTTGAGTAAGTCAAGCCACTTTAAATTACGTATTTATTTCATTTATTTGGTACGAATTTATATGTAGTAAAAGTCTATAATGGTTTTCACACAATAATATAAGCGTTTATAAGCATTGTTCACTTAACCAAAACCCCAGTATATGACACCTTCCTTTACGACATTACCACCTCATCACTTCTGTTTGTTTCTACCTCTATCTTCTTTGTTTCTTTGTCCTCCACCTCAGGAATCACTTTCACCGTGAATTTCGTCATTAGAGAGACCGTGGGGCAACATACCTTTACTGGCCAGCTTACTGCTAAAAGGTGAATTGCCCAGTGTGGGGGGGAGGGGGGGAAGGGGGGGTTAGGAGGAGCCAGACAGTATCCCCGCTTGACAGCAGGTAGAGGAAGGTCTCCAACATATGCCTACCAAAAATCACCCACGAATGTTGAAAAATGTGCACACATTGGGCCTTGCAATTGCGTGACATACGGTGTTCGTTGTTGGGTCTGTCCGCGGAAAAAAGTTGCGACGTACACCGTACGTCGATGGGACTCGGCGGGTTAAGGATGGTAAAGTTGTTGGCTTGCTCACCAGGTCTATCAGTGAATGGAGAGGAGAGCCAAAGGAGATGGTGAACATTGAAATCACCTCGAATGGAGACTTTAGAGACTGGAAAAATGGCCAGAATGGGCACCATCTTAGAACTACGATACTCAAAGAGTTGTTCATAGTCGGTAGAATTAGGAGATAAGTACAAAGCACAAGCAAATTTAGTCAAAAAATGACGTAACAGCTGAAGCTAGAGTGTATAGAAATCAGATGATTTAAGTTCAGGAACACGAGCCCAGAAGCGTTCTTGTATACATATACAGTACATAACAAACTCCCTTGGCTTTGAAATGAGTATAGAGAAAATGGGAGATAGAGAAGGATTGGCTATCATTTGCCTCAGATATCTGAGTCCCAGGAAGATAAGAAGTTGGGGTTCAGAGTGAGAGAGGTAGTGCTCGACAGAGAGAAAATTAGAGAAAAGGCCGCGAATAATGCAGAAATGAATACAGAGGGGTCAGAGTTCCTTGCATCTGGTTTGGTCATCAGTAGGAGTGAGGAGGATAGTGATGGCATTTGTGGTCGCTCGCCTCTTCCCAAAACCGAGGTTTGGTGTTGAGACTATTTTTTTTTTTTCTGGACAGGAAGTGAGAAGCGTAATGTGCATTTCTTGTTTGGCGAAAGAAGTTTGAGGATAATGTATAGGCAAGATGTTGCTCGACTCCCCGTGTTATTTATAAACTGAAAATGTTCAGCAAAGAAGGATGGTCAGAATCTAGTCCTGAGAGCTGATGAAGCAGAGGCTCCAGCTCTCCCTTTCACCAGCTTTCCATCCACCTCGGGAGTATTGCCTTGATGAGATACTGGATATACATTTGACACAAGGTTCATTATGCTTATCGTAACTCAGTATCCAAACAAGAGTGGCGGATGAGAAACTTGGCTGTATGTATTAATTGTGTATTTTTACTGCAATGGTGTACCGTATTTAATTTTGGCTCACGGTTATGGCATGTGACTGACGTTTCACTGAATGTTGAGAGATATAGTTTCGCTGATTATAGTACTGTGTTCCATTCTGAATGTTGTTTAACTGTGGCTTTAATTAACTCTTAATCCCAAGACGAATTTTCATTTATGTTGCTAGAGCCAAAGGATTTTTAAAATTTGTTGCATAGCTAAAGTTTTGCTGAACATGAAAAAGAAAAAAAAATACAGTACTGTAAATCAGTCCAAACTGGGCATTGTTCTGGGACCTCCGTTAACCTTTTTGATACGGTGGCGTGTGTCCCTTTTCATTTTTTTGTTGCAGCTTGTCCCCGCTACTATCTGTCAGTTGTATTTGTTAAGTGAGCTTGATGATTTACTGAATGGACGGACAGATACTATGCTCCATTCTGAACTGTGTTACTCTATAACCACAATTAATCTTTTCGATACTATGATTTGTTTTTCAGTTCTTGCTGCAACTAGACGATTTTGACGAATAATTGGTTTTCACTCACCAGTCTTTTTCCTTGTGTTCTGAACCCTACCCCACCCTACCTGTGGATGGGAAGACACAGATAGAACAATGGTGAAGATATAGTGGTGGTGATGGTGATAAGGTGGCTAAAGTCTCGCTGAGTATACAGAGCAGCGTTGTACTCCATTCTGAACTGTTTCTTTCTTTGGTTTGATCCCCTTTCATGTGGGGATGTCCTTTAAAAGACATGTTCTTATCCCCCATTGGACGTTTATTTATTTATTTATTTATTCTTTAACTTGCAGCAGATCATGACAGTGAAGGGCTTGATGGAAGAAATATTTAACTCCGCCAGTTCAAGAAAACTCTGCAAAGCTGAATATAAAAGCTTAAAGGTAGCAATAATTGAATCTGAAAAACGCCATGCTAGTAATTTGGTAACTCTGTGCTGCGTTTTTTTCTTTTTCAAATAATTCTCTCATAGTTCCGTCAAGCATGTCAATGGGAGGTCAAGGACAGATGATTTTATAGAGTTGGTGAGCCATAGAAACTTAAGTGTTGATACTGGTGCAATTAACCCCCTGATGGTCGGGACACCTAGTATTCTATGTCAGCAAAGATCAGACCATCATATTCAACTGAGAGTGAGTCATAGGAGTCTGGGTGTTAGGCTGAGTTTTGACTATTGCCAGGGAACAGATCCACCCTCCATACCCAACGTTCCGCAATCTTCAGCGTGTCTCACTTTATCACTACAGTCTTTTCAGGGACTCTCCAAGTCTTCAAAGTGTGAAATGCTTAGAAACAAATACTCTCATCAAAGATTTGCAGTATTGTTTTCAAAACAACCGCTCTTGCCTCATGAATCTTTTGTACTTTTTCAACGATATATTGAACACGTAAGACAAGACTAAATCCTTTGACAATGTCTGTCTTGAATTACAAAATGCCTTCGACAAAGTTCATCACAAAAGACTACCTTCAGAAGCTAGAGGCACATGGTTTCAGAGGCAGTGTGCTCGGGTGGATTGAAGGTTAGTTCACCGGACGAAAGCAGTCCTAATGAGAGTGGATAGACCTTATAGGTGGAGTTCAGTGTTAGGTCCAATTCTTTTTTTAATACATATAAATTATATTGATGAAGGATTAGTTTGTGAGATTTATAAATATAGTGATGACATTAAATAGGTACCAGAGCAGATACTACATTGCAGAGGCAGGCCGTTCAGGGAGATCTTGATCAACTGTTTAACTGGGCCCAAACATGGCAAATGGACTTCAATATTAAGAGGTATGATGTGCTAAACATTTGCAGTAAAGGACATAAAGGCTAGTTGTAACATGAATTATATCCACCTTGATAGTATAAGCCATGAGAAAGACCTTGGACTTACAATAACAAATTATCTGAAACAATGCAAACAATGTACAGAGGCTAAGAAAGCCAATAAACTGACTGGATTCATACGCTGAGCCTTTGAATATATGTTTGAAAATATCGTCCTTACTTTGTATAATTCCTTAGTATGCCAGCACTTGAAGTACTGCATTCAGTTCTGGTCATCACATTATAAAAGAGATATGGATAAACTTGAATGTGTACAGAGAATGATGGCAAGAAAGATGCCTAGACTGAGAAATGAATACGAGGAGAGTTTACCCGCAGAAACCCTGAATCTTTTTACCTAAACTAAACACAGGTTATGAGGAGATTTAATTCAAGTATTCAACTATTTAAAGGACATGATAATAAGATAGTCATTAAATTATGAGGATATTTAATTCATGTACTCAAAATATTTAAAGAACACGATAATATGGCGATCACTAAATATTTTACAGTTGATCATTCAAATTATACCAGAGGTAATGGGCACAAAATTATCGGCAAACGATTTCAGTTAAGCAAAACTAAGCCTTTCTTCCCTAATAGAGCTGTAAATAAATGGGAAAAAAAACTGCCGTCCATTGTAGTAAATTGTAATAAAGTACTGACCGTTAAAAATTGCTAAGATGAGCGTTTGTCCTCTAACCCCATTAAAGCACGTTTACTCCTGCATAATACATTTCTGTAGCATATATAACTTTCAGAGCCTGGATGTTACAACAGCAGAATAATATCGGTTACTTTCATTTTTAGGTAGACAGTGTAGAAAGAGATTTCCTTTCCCCTTTTCTATGAAATTTCCATAACAGCTTTTCTTTGCTGCAGGGTAGTCATTTTTACATTTTCTTACAGCCTTTGGCTGGTTAGGTCGGTGTGGGGGGGGGTGAAACCTTCCTGCTTTTCAAGCCTTGTCAGTAGCTGATAGCATTGCTTTATTAGTTATAACCTTCCCTGTACCAAACAGCCACGAAAGAATCAACTGGTCTGATGCTGTTTGCTTCCTTTTATATTCCTTTGTATTTCTCCACTCCACCCCATCCTGTCACCACTGTCTTCAGTGCCTCCCCTCATTACTCCACCATCTTACCTCTCTCCAAATGGCCTTACCCAAACCCGCCGCCTCTTTCCCCAGTGCATTCCATTCCCAACTCTATCATCAGTACAACCCTCTCTCGCCCTATCCCCCCACCTCGCTCCCCAATGCTCTTGCCTCATCCCATTCACTCACCTCTCAGCACCCCCATTCCCCCTCACCCATCCCCTCAATCACACTTTCACCTCACCTTACACGTCTCTCAGCATTCGCTTTTCCCCTCTACTCCCCCTTAACCTCTCTATTTCCCACCTTACCTTACACCTCTCTCAGTATTCACATTTCCCATAACCGCCCCCCTACCAACCTCTCTTTTCCCCACCTTCCGCATCCCTCACCTCAATGTCCCCCTTTCGCTCACTCACCTCCTCGAATCAGTATTCACATTTCCCTTAACCTCCCCCCTCCCAACCTCTCTTTTCCCCACCTTCCTCACCCCTCATCTCAATGCCCCCCTTTCGCTCACTCACCTCCCCGACTCTGCAGTGTAGCGTAATGAACCAGTGCTAGATGTGGACGTACCCATTAGTCCAAGTGCTATATGTATCATTGACGTCCTCGCTTCTGTCTCTACAGTCTTCCTGTTGCCATTGCACCTCATACAAGTGCTGGGAACAGGGCCACTGTTTTGTTTTGTAGGAATATGCTCTGACTGGCTGATGATATGCTGAGATCTTGGTATGAGTGTGACGACCTAACCTTACCTAACCTAGCCTCTGATATGTTTAGTGGTAATATGTGCTGACTAGCAAGTATTGTGCTGACAGGCTTATAGATGTTTATGCTGTGTTGTTAATCTGCCCAAGTGTACCCTAACCTAAACTGTCATATCCTAATCTTGCATGACCCGACTAGACCAGATCCATTCTAACAAATTAGTGTAACCTAACCCACCCTGTGATCCTAACAAAACCTTATCTGTTGTAACCTAAGCTTACTTTACCTTCCAATTCATGTTGTCATCATACATCAACACAGAAATAAGGGCGTCGAATCAACACAGATACAGGGGCAGGGATTTGTTTGATAAGCTATATATGTTGACTGGTTTATATTTTGCTGAGATGTTGTTAGTTGTTTATGTTGATTTCATATTGTCTTTGTACTTATTTGAAATTACTTAACCTAGTGCAAATAAAGTTATCTTCCCGACCTATCTTTATTTAACCTTATGTAACCAAACCTACCGTAACACATCCAAATTCATTCTAACCTGTCCCATTCAAGCCTTCATAACTCGACTTCAGATAACTGAATATCACCTGACATAACCTTGCCTAACCTAACGAATCCGAACATACTTTATCATTGCACTTCATTTCACTGGAAGAAGGAGGATCAGTGATCTGTTGATAGAGTAAATAATGATATCTTTACTCCTACACAAGTGTTGATAGTTGAGGTGCCGATTTATATAATTCTGTCTGGCGTTAGACAATGTAAAATTTATTACGATGACGGTTTTATTCAACTGGAGTAGAGAAGGGATAATTAAGGCTATATCTAACCCCTCCAGTTCTAACACTCTCGTTTAACCCAAGGCGTCCCATCAATGTATGGGTACGTCGCAACGTTTTGTCACAGCTAGACCCATCGACGTATGGGTACGTCGCGCAATTACAAGGGTCATAATTTGCAGTTTTCAAGTTTCGTGGGTGATTATTGGTAGACATATGTGGGATACCTTCCTCTATCTGCTGTCAAGTGGGGATACTGCCTGGCCCCACCTGACCCCCCTTCCTCCCACGCACTTGGCAATTCACCAGTTAGCAGTGACCTTGCCAGTAAAGACATGTTGGCGCACGGTCTCTCCAATGACGAAATTCACGGTGAAAGTGATTCCTGAGGTGGAGGACAAAGAAATAAAAAAGCTAGAGCAAGAAACAAACAGAAGTGATGAGGTGGTAAAGTCATAAAGGAAGGTGCCATATGTTGATGTGTTTGGTGACTGAACAATGCTTCTCTTGCCTATATAAATGTGTGAAAACCAATATAGTCTTGTACTACACATAAATTCGTACCAAGTACATAAATAAATACGTAATTTAAAGTGGCTTGAATTAGTTAACCCTTCTATAGTTTGCTTTCTTTAGCCAGGTACCCTGTGAAAGAGGGAAAATGTAAGGGTGACTCATCACCTGTAGCACCATTTATAGCCTCTGGAGGGTGATTTCTCTATGAATTCTCGATGTTTCTTACCAAAAGCGAAGGTTTGAGCAAAAAAAAAAAAAAAAAAAAAAAAAAAATCCGAAATTGCTCGGGACTTGGGGGTATCAGAGGTTGGAAATCGGTCAGGACAGGGCGAGTTAAGTAGAAGAAAATCTTAGACAGTGGGATCAAATAGAGAAGAATGGATCTAGTGGTTAATAAATTTGGAGAGTAAGATCCAGAATCAGTTTATGGAAAACACAAAAATGGGTGAACCATCAAAACATTAGACATACCATGTTAAATGGCACATTAATCCATTCAGCCATATTTCTATCCCTTTCAGTCCAATGACAGTTTTCTTTCAATGTTATTCATGCCATCTATAGACGTTTTTATTCAATTTAGTGAGAGCTCTGTTGATGAAAGGGCAAAGTATGTCGTCTCTTGTAGGTCGAAAATTGTGTCCAGTGATGAATGAAATCGTCTGGTAGTAGTAATAAGAGATGTGTTATTAGACTGAAAGGGTGAAATCTTCGAGAGAAAAGATATCATTATAAGGATTTTAAACTCTTTATGTCACTTTTTTCGCTTCATAAACTTAGTAACGAGGGCATTATTTCTTTCTGAAATGCTGTTACGCTTGTAGGAATAAGATTTGTTTTCATAAAATAAGTGGTTGATATTGGTACTTGTAGTTCATCTGCTTTACCCGACGGAAATTTTCGTTCTTTTGGAGTTTAATTTCCATAACTAAGTTTGAGAGCAGGACGGTGTTACAGCTGTATATCCTTGTCATTGCACTTCATGGTGTCTAGCACCATATTCCAGTCTCATCTCTTACTGCAGCTCAGTGGCAGAATTAGGTAGTATTACTCTTCTACTTCCTTTTCCTAGCACTTCATGACTAGCATCATATTCTAACTTTACTCGTTAGCTAAAGCTCAACAGTACAGTAAGACATCCTTTTCATAGCACTTCTTCATGACTGACACCAAACTTTACCGTTAATCTCTTGTTGTCGCCCGCCTTGCGAGACATTTTAATTTTGTGTGTGTGTGTGTGTGTGTAAACCTATTCTACCCATATCTCGAGAAGTTGCGGACGAAATTTCATCAAACCTTTAGGAAGTAGCAAATATGTGGATGTACAGAAGCCAGTTACTTTTGGTGACAATTTGATCAAAGACTAGCGAATGCCAGCCGCCATATATTTTTAAATAATGGATTGTTTTTTTTTTAGATGATGTGACTGAATTCAGTAAAATTTTGTGATTTACGAGTATAATCACTACCTTTTGCAAGGCGAGGGGATACAGTATTTGTCGGTGTGTGTGTGTGTGTGTACATACTATCAAAGTATCTTGTCTTAACCCGAGGCATCCCGACGACATATGGGTACGTCGCAACGTTTTGTCACGTTGTGCTACACATAAATTCGTATCAAATAAATAAATAAATACTTAATTTAAAGTGGCTTGAATTAGTTAACCCTCCCATAGTTCGTTTTCTTTGAAGCCAGGTACCCTGAGAGAGTATGAAAAGATAAGGCTGACTGTCACCTGTAGCAACATTTATAAGCTCAGGAGGGCGATTTCTCTCTGAATTTTCGATGTTTCTCACCAAAAGTGGAGGTTTGAGCCAAAACAAAACAAAAAATCCAAAATTCCCCAGGATTGGAGGGTATCGGAGGGTGGAAATTGGTCGGGACATGACGGGTTAAAATTTGTTTTGTAGGTACGATAGCTTGTACCTTAGCCAACAATGTAATTTGGTGGTCGATTAACATTTGACCCCCGAATGCTAAATTCCACTGAGAATCAACATTGAACATGCAAGGATGGCAATTCCAGGCATATGTTGAATAAATTAAAGCAGCAGTTACAAAGCAATGGGTTTTATATTCCACAGTGTGATGCTTCGGCCAGTGTGAGCTTACTCAGACACGGTAGATACTTCGAGCAAACCTGGAACTTTCTGCACTAAGTCGAGCGGGAAGGCATGAGGAATAACTGTGTGCATACATGTGTGTGTGGGGATGAGTTCATGTGTGTGTGTGTGTGTGTGTGTGTGTGTGTATGTGTGTGTGAATGTGTGTGTGTGTGTACAATATCACTCAAACTTTTTTTTTAATGCAAGGAAGAAGGAACCAAAGGCCATGGGCCCATATGCTGTTCCTTCCAAGAAAAAACAAAAACAATACAAAAGAGAGCCAAATTCAAGATCTATTCATTTCGAGATGCCTGGACACACTGCGTTTGAAAGACTGGAGATCATAAGAAAAAGGGAATACAGACAGAGGGAGACAGTTCCAGAGTTGACCAGTTGCATAAATGAAGGACTGGGAGCCACGGTTAACTCTTGCATTAGAGAGTTGGACAGAAAAGGGATGAGAGTTTGTTGCTAGCCAGGTATTACGTGCCCGTCGTAGAGGTGGAGGGATGCAAGCAGACAGTTCAGACAAAACATGGTGAATAAACAGTGGATCTTCTCTGGTTAAATTATTGCTTTTGAAAACAATATGTCAGAGGTTAAGGTAATATGGAAGCTGAGTGTAATTTTCTTTGACCCGACGTAAACCAAACTTGGAGAAATGGTTGAGGGTAAACTAAGAAAGAAGTGGTTTGATTTTGAAAACAACCAGTCAAAGTTAAGGTCATAGGATAAGGTCAAAACTTAGACCCTGTAACTCAGTTTCGATTAGATTTCGGTCAACTTGATGGAAGGATTGAGAGCTACGCAAGGGCGAGAAGATTTACATATGAAAACAGTAAGTCAAAAGTCAACATCACATAGCATGTTAACTCAAATAGTTTTTCTCCAGTAAGCAACAAATTGAGCAGAATCGCAGAGTGTCAGGTAAGGATGAAGTAATTCGGTTCTGAGGAGAATCTGCCGAACGTCAATTACGGTATATATTCAGCCATTAGACCAGTTATTATTCGCGAGTGTTGCATTTACGGTGCTTCCTTGTTTATTATTATCATTAATTCTGCAAAGACGTATATCATTTTCATCAACATTGCCTTCACATTAACGCTATACTCAGGCTGTGTGTGTGTGTGTGTGTGTGTGTGTGTGTGTGTGTGCGTGTGTGTGTGTGTTTTAAGTCCTCCTAGGCTGTTTAATGGATTTAAATGAAACTTCCCAGGTGAGTTCGTCGGATTCCTGGAAAAGTCTTCTATTTCATGCAAGTTTCCTACCATGATTGTTAGGGGGGGTCACCTACTAGCCAAATAAAAAATTCTCATAAATAATGAAAGGAAGGTAGATATGACTTTGATGTGGTAGTATATGTTATACAATGAACTCACATCTGTAATGCAGCATTGGGGGAGGCGGTGGCTCAATCGGTAGAGAAGCGGCTTGCAGTCCCACGGACCCCGGTTCAAATCCCGGCTGGGGCAGGGAACAGTTTAAGGATTTGAATTTCATTATAATCAAGCTTTACTGATCTACCAGAAGACCCGCCGACATGTCGTGAAAATACCCCCGCTAATACCAATACACCAGTCTTGTATGAGACAGCCGTAGCATGTATTCAATATGGACGGTGGGTGTTAGCGCCGAAGTGGTGACATGTAGAGGTGTATGGTATGTAGGAGGACTGCTGGGCCTTGAAAGCAGGCTGTAAAGCCTATGCCCGGAGTCGGACACATTAAAAAAAACAAAAAAACTGAATGACTTGGGAGGTCACTTCCCCTCCCAAAAATAAAAATGATCAGAAGGTTGATGGGTTTCAATGAAACTTCCCAGGTGAGTTTGTTAGGTTCATGGAAAGGTCTTCCACGATATACAGTTCTCTAAACCATGATATTTAAGGAGGCCAGCCTCCCTAGACAGATAAAAAATTCTCATAAGTAATGAAAGGAAGGCAAGTATGGCACTGATATCATGGTATATATTGTACAATGGACTCCTATCCGTAATGCTGTATTTGGGGAGCGCAACTCACCCAGTGATACTTGGGAGGTCAGCCCTCCTCCGAACAATGAAAATGATCAGAAATAAGGGAAAGTGAGCAGATGGAATTTAACGAAACTTCTCATGCCATTTATTCTGGTTACCTGATAATGTCCTCTGCTACATGAATTTTTTCAGTTATTTTCAGAGGGGTCAGCTCCACCCGAAAACATATAAAGGATTAAAAATTGGGGAAGGGGGGAGATTTAACTCTGATATTTTAGTACACGTTGAACAATGGGCTCTTGTCAGTAATAAGATATTTGGTGAACTCATGATTCTTGTGGGTCAGCCCCCTCTCAAAAATTATAAACGATCAGAAGTGAGGGAAATACTTGAATGAAACTTCCCATGTGAGTTCGTTTGTACCTGGGAAGGTTTTCCATTAAATACAATTTTCTAACCTTGACTTTTAATGGGGCCAGCCTCCATCCCCCCTTACCTAATCATTTTTTTTTTTTTCAGAAATAGTGAAAGTAGGCCAGATGTGGTTTTGATATCTTGTTACATGTTATACAATGGACTCTGGTCCATAATGTGATATTTGGCCAGCGCGAATCTCTATTGGTTATTGAAGAGGTCAGTCTCCTCCCCCAAAATAAAAACAATCAGAAACAGGGGAAGCTGATCACATGGATTTAAAGGAAATGAGCACACATATCGCAGGATAATGAATGCGGTTTCTATTTTTTTCTAAGTGCACAAGAAGGTACTGCATATCGATATATGTAGAGCATGTCTCCCCTCTCCCCATGATTTTTGGAGGAAGAGGCCACTTACCTCCCCCCCCAAAAAAAAAAAAGACAAGAAATTGGAGAAACATTTTAAATAATAGTTTCATAGTAAGATGGTCTAGGCCCTCACAGCACCAGCTACTTTCCATCCTTGTGTCACTCTACGTTCCACTTCTTTCACACATTTTCCTCTTTTTTCTTTCACTGTACCCAGGTATTTGAACTCTCTCACCAGTTCCAGTCTCTCTCCATTCACTGTAACATTACACTGGGATTCACTTCTATCAATAACCATCATTTTCCTCCTTTGTACATTTACTTTCAAGGCACGAGGCTCACAGATACTAGCAAAATTCTGCACTAGTCTACCAAGTCCTTGTGCGGTATTTGCAAGTAGTACTGCTTTATCAACATGCAATAAATTTGAGATATTCCATCCATCACCATTCATTACTAACCCCGTCACTCTCTCCATTACTCGTGTTCTTACTTCTATCATCACTCCATCTTTATATATACTGAACAACCATGGGAGCATTAAATAACCTTGTCGCACGCCCACACTGATCGTGAACCATTCACTTACATGCCCATTTACCCTTACACATGCTTCACTACCAACATAAAAACTCTTCACGGCACCTAGCAGCTTACCATCTACACCGTACATGCGCAAAACCTTCCACAATACTTTTCTGTCTGTTTTGTCGTATGCTTTTTCCAGATCCATGAATGCCATAAACGCCTTTTGGTCCTTCTCACAAGCCTTCTCCACTATCTGTCTTACTATAAATATCTGATCCACAATTCTCTATCACTCCTAAAGCCACTCTGTTCATCACTCACTAGGACTTCTGATATTTCTCTTACATTGTCTGTAATAATTTTTCCATATGCCTTCCCTACCACACTCAGTAAACTTATGCCACGATAATTCTTGCACTCACTTCGCTCACTTTTATTACTGTACAGGGGTACAATCACAGCCTTTTCCACTGTGCTGGCACAGTTTCACTCATCCATGCCTTTTTTTCTTATCCCCAACAAGCACTTCATTCAGCTCCCTTCACTAGACTTAATAATCTTTGCATGCATCTCATCAACCCCAGCTGATTTCCCATTATTTAGCCGCTTCGCAGCGTTCTTCACATATGCAAGTGTCAAGTGACCTGGCACTGCATTCCTTCTCTGCACACCCCCAAAACCTATCATGTTTACAGCCGCTCTGTTCTCTCTATTCCCATTCAACGGGCTTTCAAAGTATTCTTTCCATCTGGTCCTTACTTCATCCCCATCGGTTAACAATCTACCACTTACATCTTTCACACTTTCACATTTCTTTCCGCTGTCACTCCTACATTTCCGTACTCATTCCAGAATAACTTCCTATTTTTAGAGTAATTTGCACTCTTTTCTTCCTAGGTCATCATTTACCTTATTCTTTTTCCTCTTCACTAGTTTCTTTACGTTCTTCTTGCTCTCAGTATATTCAGTTCTTATTTCAACTGAACCCCTGTTCTGTAACTGCTCTAGCCACTTCTTCCTCTTTTCCTCCACTGCTCTCTTAACCTCTTTATCCCACCATGCCATACCTTTCTTATTTGTTGCTACTCTTGCCACACCATACACCGTTTTAGCATTCCTAACTAAGAAATCCCTATATGCATTCCAAAGGCTGTTTCGATCCATTTCATTCCAATTCACTGATTCTAACTTCCCTACTTTGCTCCTGTATTCATCTGCCATATCTTTGATCCTCAGCTTCTCGACTTTCAGTCTTTCTCCTTGACTCCTCCTTTCTCTCCTCGTCCACCTCACTCCTCTCAGCTTGATCTTGAATGCCACAATCATATGATCTGACAGACCTCCACATCGCCCTCTAGTGGCCCTCATATCAGCAGCCTTTCCCAGTATCGACCTTTCTACGAGCACTTTATCAATCAGGCTCCTTTCAACACGATTCCCGTTCCCTCTATACCATATATATTTATACTAGTGTTAAGTTTTCCTGATATCTGTGAACGTCGTGCCTTGAGAGTAAATGTAGAAACGAGTAAAGTGATGGTTACTGACAGAGAAGGTGACTCCCAGTGTGATGTTACAGTGAATGGAGACTGGAACTGGTGAGAAAGTTCAAATACCTGGGTACAGTGATAGAGAAAAGAGAGGAAAATGTGCAAAAAGAAGTGGAAAGTAGAGTTGACACAAGGAAGGAAAGTTGCTTGTGCAATGAAGGCCTTGATAAGAAATAGAGGCTTGATGACAGGGAGAGCTGGATCTCCCGTTTCATCAGCCCTTGGGACTAGTTCCTGACCATCCCTCTTTGCTGAACTTCTTCAGTTTTTCAGTAACACAGAGAGTAGGCCAGCATGCTCTGTAATACAAGTTCTATAACTGTCAACACCAAACTACATGCACGGTACACACTACACATCATTTTCAAAATTTGAAATGAAAAATGGCCCCCAATAACCAAGTCTCAGAGATCCCAGGGGGGGGGGGGACCATAAATGCCCCCTCCACCCGCCCCTCTCCCGTTGACGAGTCAGCGAGCTGCCTGCAAACATTGTCTGACTCACATCTTCATTTCTGCAACTTTCGCGCCCTTTCTTCTAACATTCGCTCTGTTGAGCACCACCTTTCCTCCTCCAAACCTCACCTTCTCGTCCTAACTTCGACTCAGCGGTCTGTGGCAACTGATAGCAAACTCTTTTCTGTATCCTCGTACTTTCTCTATACTCATTTCTAAGCCAATTGTGGCTATTGTGTATATGTTCACAACAACTTATCTTGCTCTCATGTTCCTGAACTTGATTCTTCTCAATTCAGTACTCTCTGACTTCGGCTTTCCTGTCATTTTCTGACTAAATATATCTGCGCTGCTTACTTATCTCCTAATTCTACTGACTATGAAAAATTCTTTGACTATCTTACTGCTACGATGGAACACATTCTATCCATTTCTCCTTTCTCTGAAATGTCCATTCTAGATTTCAATGTCCACCACAACCTTTGGCACTCCTTTCCTTTCACTGATCCACCTGGTGAACAAGCTTATATCTTTTTTTATCCTTAATGACCTAGAGCAGCTTGTACAGGACCCTACCCGTATCCCTGACCGCCATGGAGAGAGCATCCAACATACTTGACCTTTTCCTTACAACTAATCCTTCTGCTTACACTGTTAATCTCTCCTCTCTGTTGAGCTCCTCCGATCGCAACCTTATTACCTTGACCTGTCCTATCACTCCGGTACGGCCTGAGGACCCTCCAAAGAAACGTCAGTTGTGGCACTTTGGGGCTGCGGATTGGGAGGCCCTCAGGCAGCACTACTTTGATTTTCCCTGGAATGATTATTGCTTCCATGGCCGGGAGCATTCCGAGTGTACCTTGTGCATTACAGAGGTTATTCTCTCGGGCATGGAAGCATACATTCCCATCTCATATCCATGGACTAATGCAAGAAAGCCTTAGTTTAATCACGTTTGTTCTAATGCTGTCCACGACAAGGAGGGCCTATAAAAGGTACCAGAGCAAGCTCAGCCATGAATCACATCTTTTTTATGTTTCTGCCCGGAATCGTGCTAAGTCTGTTCTTAGCTCTGCTAAAAAATACTTTCATCCGTACTAAATGCTCCCAACTCTCCAACTTGAATTCTTCCAACTCCTTCTGGCACCTCGCCTAAAACCTTTCTAACAACTTTACCTCATCATCCTTTCCTCCTCTTTTCTACTCTGATGGCTCTGTTGCTATTTTTTTCCACTGATAAGGCAGATCTCTTTGCTCAGACTTTCTCCTCCAGTTCCACCTTAGATGATTCCGGTGCTGCTCTTCCATCACTTCCTCCCTCTGACTTCCTCATGGCTGACATTAAATTTCTTCAGCTGATGTATTTTCTGCCGTCACTTGCCTCACTACTAACAAGGCACATGGGCCTGATGGAGTCCCTCCTGTTGTCGTTAAGAACTGTGTTTCTGTGCCTACACCCTGCCTAGGTAAACTCTTTAGCATTTTCTGTCAACTTGTACCTTTCCTTCTTGCTGGAAGTTTGCTGTCTTTCAGCCAGTCCCAAAAAATGGGTGACCATTCCCAACCCTCTATCGGCCAATTGCTTCAACATCCCGTGTCTCAAAAGTTTTCGAGTCAATTCTTAACAGAACAATTTTAAATCATCTTTCCTCTCACAACCTTTTTTCTGATCATCAGTATGGGTTCCGGCAGGGACGCTCCACTGGCGATCTTCTCACCTACCATTCAGACTCCTGGTCATCCTCCTTTCGGGTCCTTGGTGAAAGCTTTGCCATTGCACTTGACATCTCAAAGACTTTCGAACGAGTCTGGCATAAATTTTTAATTTCCAAACTGCTTTCTTACGGTTTCTATCCTTCTACGAGTATCTGTGCCTTCGTCTCTAGCTTCCTTCCTGGTCATTCTATAGCCGCTGTTGTAGATGGCCATCGTTCTTCTCCTAGATCTATCAGCAGTGGTGTTCCTCAGGGCTCTGTCCTATCACCAACTCTCTTCCTTTTATTCATCAATGACCTGCTATGCTGTACATCTAACCCTATCCACTCGTATGGTGATGATTCCACCCTTCACCTTTCCATTCGGTTCCCGCAACGTCCATCTCGGTAGTTGCTTCAACAAACAAGGGATGTGGCTATGGTACACTTAATGTCTGACTTGGCTCGTATCTCTGACTGGGGTAAAAATAAACTTCTTGTTTTTAATGCATTAAAGACTCAGTTCTTACACCCATCAATCCGACAAAATCTTCCACAGGAGTACCCAATAATGTTTAACAATATTCTTCTCAATCCTCCATCATCCTTGAACGTGTCTGGGGTTCATTCACTCGGGACTAATCTTGGAAAGATCATATTACATCTTTTGTAAAATCTGCTTCCAAGAGATTGGGTATGCTAATCCGACTCCATACCTTCTTTACCCCTGCACAGTTGTTGACTTTATACACGGGTTTTATTCGCCCCTGTGTAGAGTACAACACTCAAGTATGGGAAGGCTCCCCACATACAGCTCTTCTCAATAGGGTAGAGTCAAGGCAGGCCTTTTCATCTCACTAACTCTCCTCCTTTTACTGGCTCCCATCAACCTCTGTCTCTTCGCCACACTGTTGCATCTTTATCTCTTTTCTATCGCTACTTCAATGGTCAATGCTCCTCTGAACTGTCTGCTTGCATCCCTCCACCTCTACGACGGGCACGTAGCACCCGTCTAGCAAGCAACTCTCATCCGTTTTCTGTCCAGCTCTCTAATGTAACAGTTAACCGTTACACCCAGTCCTTCATTTATGCAACAGGTCAGCTCTGGATCTGTCTCCCTCTGTCTGTATTTCCTACTTCCTATGATCTCCAGTCATTGAAACGCAGTGTGTCCATGCATCTCGAAATGACTGGATCTTGAATTTGGCTCTGTTTTGTATTGTTTTTGTTTTTTCCTTGGAAGGAACAGTTTGCGGGCTCCTGGCCTTTAGTTCTTTCTTCTTTGCATGAAAAAAAAAAGCTGTGCAATGCTTACATGGAGGTGTGTTAGTGCCATCTTAAACATATGGGTGTGAGGCTATGGTGTGACGTGAAAATGAAAAGTCAAGAGTGAGAGTAATGGAGATGGGACTGCTGAGGAATGTGTGTGGAGAACAGAGAGTGGATAGGATATAAAATGTGATTCATGATAGATGCGGATTGAGGAAGTCTGTGGGCACCAGAAAATGTACTTTGATGGTATGGTCATGTGGAGAGAATGGATAACAATAGAATGGTGAAAAGGTATATCTGAGCGAATTTGATGGAGGTAGGAGGCGAGGTAGGCCAAGGAGAAGGTGGAGGGATATGGTGGATGAGTGTATCAGGAAGAGAGGTATGGAAGTTGGTGAGGGTAGGGTACTGACAAGAGATCGAGCTGACTGGATGAACGTCGTGAGAAGAAGTGCATGTTCAGGGGTCTGGCACCCCTTTTTAACGTAACAGCGGATACGTTTATATGAAGCTACAGAATGTGGTGAATGTTTTTGGCTTATCAGATACAGCCCATTGGAGAGGGCAAACCTGGGCTACTCCTCATCCTGCCTAAGGATAAAAAAGGAGGCCTGGATAATCATGGAAATAATAATAAAATAATAATTTATTATTATTATTATTATTATTATTATTATGGTAATATTATTATAGTAATATTATTATTATTATTATAACAG
>JAGKTI010004999.1:0-24140 GCA_018397915.1 Birgus latro
CACCGTCGCTCCTTTCATTTCTCCTGTGGTTATTTTGCATACATATCGTCATGGTGAAGTGAAGTTTCTGCATATATATATATATATATAGTATATATATACTCACTGGAACACAGATTGTGCATGGATACCTGGTAGTGCATTAAGAGTTCGTGTACAGGTTGTCACCTAATTTTTCTTTTGTCCAATAATTTTTTTTTTTTTTTTAAACCATCATGAAATGTATTCTACCATTTTTTAACTCCCTCTATTAGACAACAGATTTGCATGGATAAATTCATGACATGCTTGTATAACAAATTACCTGTGTATTGTTCATTTTTGCCCTTTTTCTATCTTGATAAATTTTCTTCATTATTCTGCAGATGAAGAGAACCAGTTTGTATGGACTGAGATAAGTGAATCATCTGTGGTTCACGTGGGTAAAAGCTCTCTAGTTGTAGCATTAGTGGAAGGGGGCTCCCCAAGGCTACGCCGTGGAACCTTGCAGACTCTCATCTTCAACGCTGGTGATCTTTCATTTGACCCAGATTACCCAGAGTATCCAGTAAGTCTAAAGATGTGTTTATGGTATGTAATGAAGTTGAAAGACTCTCTGATTTTAGGAATCCTTTTATGCCCTTACTTTTTTTCTGACCTTTCTTTGGTTAGTTCCAGCACCTATGAACATATTTTGCTCTTTTTTTTTTTTTTTTAATGACCAAGCACAGTGGGGTCTAGGGGATCACAACACAGTCAAAGTGAAATGTGAACAAAACTTCACTGTTTGCCAAGATGACATAAAACTTTTGTTAATCCCTCTGCCTTTAGTGTTGATCTTCCTATTTCATCATTAAACTTTCTAACCCGATAAGCATGTTCATTTGGTGGCTAATGGGGGACCATTGCTACTCCTGATTGTCCCTCCCCCCCCCCACACAGTAATACCAAGATCTGATAGATCATTGGTCAAGTTGGTCACCTCACTGGGATGGGACCTGTATGTTGCACTAGTGGATATCACAATCAGTGACAATTGATATTGGATCATTTTTGCAATTTCTGTGTTAATGGTTAAAGTTCGAATGAAGATTAGGGAAGTTTAGTGGCAGAGTCACTAGATAAAAAGCAACTTCATCTGGTTGTTTTCACTGATTAGAAATATGCCAGTCTGAATAACTTTAAATATTTCCCGCCTTCCTTAAAATTATGATAGGGTGAATGACAGCAACACATAGGACGTTGACAGCGGAGGAGCTCCATGCTGATTGTGGAGAAATAATTTGAAAACAGTGGCAAAAAGAAGGCCAGCCTATTTTGGTTTTGTGAACTGAGTGCGTGAGTGGTGATCCTGTCTGAATTTAGTGAAAAAAAGCCGGAGGAATCAGTCAAATAGGAGTACAACACAGTAGGGGTTTAAATTTTCGTACTTTCCATTATGCATCATGGCAGAAGGAAACAGTCCATTGTTTACATCCAGTGAAAGTGAATTTACAGGAGTCTTTAATGAAGACCAGAACAATGGGAGCATTAAACTGACCCAAACAAGAGTAGCATGTGTGGAGAGTGGCTGAGAGGAATGCCTGGGAATTGCAACAAGTATGGGCAGTAATTAAAGAAGTACAGAAATGGACCTTAGAACAGGAGAGGGAGATTAAGATGTTGAAAAATGAGCTAGAAAGCATCTGTTCATGCAGTGCTGATCAAGGGAGAAAGGTAACAGAGTTAAAAGTGAGCAATGAATCAGCCACAAATGAAATAAAACAGCTGAAGATGGAAAATAAGAGTCTGGAAGAGGAAAAGGACGGAATGAAAATTAAACTTGACGAGTATGAATCAGAAATAAGAATGCTTGATGATCACACCAGGGAAATCAAGGAGGAGCATAATGGATGGAGGATAATTCAGGAGGAAGGAAAAATAAATCTAAGGAGATTTTAGAACGACAGAGAAACGAAAACCAGGAAAAGGAGGAGAAGGAAGTGGTTAAGGTACTGAAAAGTAGATAAACCCAAGTCTAGGATGTAGTAGATAAAAAAAGAAAAGAATGTGATAATTTCAGGATTGAAAGGAAAACCTATGTCAATAAGATCAGAAAGGGAGGAAAAGAACTGAGAAGGGCTAAAGAGATAGTACAGTATTAGTAGTTATGGAGGGTGAAAACAAATCTCAAGAAGAGATTGAATAGGTGTTCTAGAAGGTATGATTAGAGAAAGAGTGATTATTGATGAGATGCAGTTTGGGTTTATGCCAGGCAGGGGGACCACTAATGCCATATTCATTGTTCGACAGCTTCAGGAAAAATATGTTGGAAAGAAAAGGGAATTGTATTTTGTTTTTGTTGATTTGGAAAAGGCCTTTGACAGAGTCCCTAGAGAGGTGGTGAAGTGGACAGTGAGAAAGCTAAGGTTGGAAGAGTGGCTGGTTAGGGTGGTTATGGCCATATACATGAGTGCTCGCACCCAGGTAAGAGTGAATGGAGTTTTGAGTGATGAGTTTTCTGTGAATGTTGGTGTGCATCAGGGGTCAGTTTTGAGTCCTTTGTTGTTTATCATGGTACTTGAAGCCCTCTCACGTGACTTCAGAGATGGACTCCCGTGGGAGATGTTGTATACTGATGATTTGGTGTTGATTGCAGAGAATGAAAAAGAGGCAGAGGAAAGATTTAAGAATTGGAGAGATGGTATGGGGCACAAGGGCGAAAGGGTAAATGCAGATAAAACAAAAGTGATGATATCTAGGGTTGGTGGCGGTACAATCAGAGGAGAGGGAGAGTGGCCATGTGCAGTTTGCCACAAAGGTGTGGGAAGTAATTCCATCTTGTGCAGTGTTTGTGATAAATGGGTGCACAAGAGATGTAGTGGTATTAGAGGTAGACTGTGAGATAATGCTGATTTTATGTGTGCAGTGTGTCGGGGAGAGCAGGTGGAGATTGTTAGGCATGAAAGGATTGAACTTGGTGGTGAGTCTCTTGAGTGTGTGGAGAGTTTTGTTATTTGGGAGACATGTTATGTGCCGGAGGTGGGGCTGGAGCTAGCTCGGTTGCTAGGGTTAGAAGTGGTTGGAAGAAGTTCAGGGAGCTGTTGCCTCTCCTGACATTGAGAGGACTCTCCTTATGTGGTAAGGGGTCTTTGTATGCTGCATGTGTAATGAGTTTGATGCTGTATGGTAGTGAGACCTGAGCAGTAAAGGAAGAGGATATTCGCAGGCTTAAACGTACAGAAATGACAACGATTAGGTGGATGTGCAGTGCTTCCCTGCGTGCAAGGCCTGGGGGGCTGGGTTTATGATGGAAGAGTTGAGAGGTAGGATGGGACTGGAGTGTATTGGTGTTGTGATGAGGAGAGGTAGGCTGAGGTGGTTTGGACATGTGGAGAGGATGGGGGATGATAATTGGGTGCAGAGGGTGAGAGGTGTTAATATTGGGGGAGGGGTTGGAAGGGGTAGACCGAGAAAGACATGGGATTAGGTCATTAAGTGTGACCTCAGGGTTAAGGGATTGAACAGGGAGGCTGCCAAAGATCGAGCAGCATGGAGAGCCGCCATTAGGTGACCAAGGCCGACGCATGCAAGCATGCTGGAGCCTTCAAAAACGAAACGAAACGAAAACGAAACGTTTAGGCTGGGAAGGTACGAGGAGGGAGTGGCATTGCCTCTAAATATTAAGTTTCGGTCACAGGTCACGGTAAATAAGATCATCAACAGGATATAGAACCTAGCCAACAAGGAGGGGTTCAAGAATGTTTGGATAAGGAGAGATGCAAATAAGGAAGAAAGAACATAAATAAAGGAGTCAGGTAAGGAAGCTAAGGAAAAAACGACCAGAGAACGAGGAAAGAGAAGACAATTCTATTGCAGAGTTATAGACCAGAAATTGAGGAAGTGGTACCAACAGAGAGAGGAAGGGAGAAGGATTGAAAGTGGCATATGCTAACTTTGGTGGCTTAATCTTTGCAAGGCTAGAAAGCAGCTGTTTCTTAAGGGTAAATGTGCCAGATATGTCCTTTGTAGAGACCAAGTTAAGAAAAGGTATTGATATGCAAGTGGGAGATGGCAAATACAAACTATCGAGAAAAGATAGAAAGGGAAAATCATGAGGAAGAGTGATGATAGCAGTGAAGAACAGCATAAATTTGGATAATGTGGAACTGGGTGAAGTTAGGGCAGAGGTGATAAATATGAATCTGGAAACCAGAGGGAAAGGCAAGAGAGACATCGCAGTAACATGTGTCTTTCCTGCGACATGGGCATGGAATGAGGTTGAATATACCAGATGTTGTTAGTCTTGGTTAGACATCTACAGAAAGTGGTTGAGAAAAGCAACATTATAATCCTGGGTCAGAGGGTCAGGGTCAGTTATCACATCAGATTTTTATAATGAGTTTATAGATCTTGGTTGAAGGTGGGGGTGTCGATCATCCAATCCCTTGGTGTAGTTTCTCTCTCTCTCTCTCTCTCTCTCTCTCTCTCTCTCTCTCTCTCTCTGTACACTGAGTGACAAGTCTATTGGTTTCCCGTAATGTAGGAAACAATTTACTACACTGGATTATAACCATATAATTAAGTGACACCTGCTAGTCTTTTGGGATAATGCACTCTAGCTGGATGGAACCTGTAGGGTTTTCTGTCTGAGAGGTGGGTTTTGTGCTCAAATAAGGCCACCCAGGAGCAAGTGCGACTGGTCATCATTGCCTTAAATGTTGGGATGAAGCAGCATAGCCCTGGACCCCTATTCTCCTGTATAAGGGACAATCTAGGTTTTGATGATGAATGAATGTCATAGATCACCAAGTACACAGATTCTGAGTGAGTGGAGCTCTAAATTAAATCTTTACCCTGGGATATGTAGGGATTCCTGTACTTAGCTGTATTTACATATCTGTTTCAGTACACTTTGTCATTATTGACCTTACTTTACTTGTTAGATTTACTTGGATCATCTTTTTGCATCCCCACAGCTTAGTTCTTTCATGTGGTCATGTCATGAAGTTGGGGAAGAGCTGCCAGAACTTGGTAAAGGAACTTCAGATCCTCCACACAGCAGGGAGGAATATGAAATAGAACAAGGGCGGACAAAGGGAGGATGCTGGGGGGAAGGTCCAGCCTGGATGACAAACACTATGCCAGACTTTACTGTCAGTGTTGATTTATTTAGAACTCCATATACAACATATAGGATTGAGATTATTGTAAGTATCCCAGTATTAATTTTGTGGATGAGTAAATGTCAGTGGATTAGTTCTGTTTGACAGGTGAAGCAGATTAAAAATAATGCAGATAATTAGTTATTTTCTTGAGTGGTTCAGTTGTAATAATTCTCCATCTCTTCCAATTATAGGCCAACCATTTAGTCTTTCATTCATTATTCATATTCGTAGGTTGTTAGCAAGGATGGTCGAAAGGGTTCAGCAAGTGTAGAGGTAGAGGTGGTAGAAGGTGATCCTCCATCGTTAGTATCAGCTTGTGCCCCTGCCTGGATGTGCCGGCAAGTGGAAGGAGCTCAGTTGGTCAACCCACAGAAGCTCATCTTGCAGAGTGGTTGCCAAGTAGAGGTATGTAAGTGATAAGTTATTAGGTTTTGCTTTCTGATTAGCCTCCATAGCTTCTGTTGTATTTGACAGCTGTTTTTTAAGTATGACATTACTTTGATTAATTTTCCTGAGACAAGTTGAAGAGCAGAAATACTTCACGCCCATTCACATTCGTTCAGGTCATTTGAGGTTTTTGCATTGTACATCATTCTGCCCAAATTCAGACTCAGATAAATTAACTCAGGCATATTCCAGTTAATTTAGGTTCTTTTTAAACCCCTTAGGTCATTTCAGGTTCATACCAACTCAGATCAGAATACTATGATTCAGGACATATTTCTGACTGTAGCTATGTATGTAGGAGAGTGGAGAGTGTATGTGAGTGAGGTGGAGGGGGCGACAGGGAGGGGGAGGCCGAGGATGAGTTGGAGGGATGGAGTGGAGAGGTATATGAGAGAGGGGGGTGTGAGTTGGGAGCGTGGTAATGAAATGGCAGGGGACAGAGTGACATGGAGGCGATTTGTTTGTGGCCACCCCGTTCGAGATTGAGGCGTCTGGCAATAGATAGATAGATAGCTATGTATCAGACATCAAGGAACAGCATTTACTGACCTTTCAGAGTTTAGAGTAGAAGTGCCATTTGAAATACAAGAATTGGCAGTAACTTTCTTTCTGTATTAATGGTTTTCAGCCCATTAGTGATAAAGACATAAATGTACTTATTTATGTCAAAAGGAACTCAGGTCTTTAAATAAATGCATGATATCCCCTCTATTTCTTTTTGCTTCAGACTGATGAAGATTGAGTGTGGATCTATCTATCTATATATTGCCAGACACCTTAATCCCATAAGAAGTGGCCACAAACAAATCGCCTCCATGTCCACCTGTCCAAAACGGTTTCACTGCCTTGCTCCCAGCTCACACCCCCCTCTCTCATATACCTTTCCATTCCATCCCTCCATCTCATCCTCGGCCTCCCACTCCCTTTCCCCCCCTCCACCTCACTTGCATACACTCTCATAGTTAGTCTCTTACTCTCCATCCTCTCTATATGGCCAAACCATCATAATGTATTTCTCCTAATGTTTTCTGTCACATCCACATTGGCATTACAATGCTCCTTTACATCCTCATTTGTCAGTCTGTCTCTCCTCATAACTCCACATGCTCCTCTCAAATAACTCATTTCCACTGTTTTCACTCTTGACTTGTGTCCTTTTAACAAGGTCCAAGCTTCACTTTCATACATTATAATTGGTGTCACAATACTGTCATGCAGTGACTTTTTGCTTTCATGCTCACATCCCTGTTCTTTATCACTGATTTCAAAGAACCAGCAACTTTTCTTCCCTGTTTTACCCTTTCAAGCACTTCATCCTCTAAAGTTCCATCCTTACTCATCACACTACCCAAGTACTTAAATGCACTCACATTTTCCATTTTCACATTATTCAGTCTCACTGCACATTCATTGGCTTCATTTCTCTCAAAGACTATAACTTTACACTTCCCTGCATTCACCTTAGAATCTGTTTCTTACACACTCTCCTAAACTCATTCACCATGTTTTGCAGTTCCCCTTTGTCTTCACTGAACAATACAGTATCATCTTCAAACAACTGTACCGGGCATTTCCAAACGCTGCCCTCTCATTTGGGTCGCTCCAACATCCACTTGCCGTACCTTGTATCTCTTTTATAACCTCATCCATATACAGATTGAACAGCCATGGGGATATGGCACATCTGTGTTTCAATCCAACATTAAAATAGAAAAATTCAGTCAGTTCATCATCCACATGCACCTCAGCCTTAGCACCCTCATATATATACTCATCACAGCATAGCACAACTTCCCATTTACTCCATATATTCTTAATACTTTCTACATTCCTTGTCAATCCACTCGTGTCACATGCTTTCTCCAAATCCATGAGGGCTACATACAACTTCACTCCCTTTTCTAAAAACTTTTTCGAAAAAGACCTAAGAATGAACATCTGATCTACACAACCTCGTCCCTTCCTAAAAGCCTTCATGTTCCTCTCCAAGTAATTCCTCCATTGTTTCCATAACTCTGTCAGTAAGTATCCCACCATATACTTTTCCTATTACACTAAGAAGACAAATGCCGTAGTGATTACCACACACTTCTTTTTCCCCTTTTCCTTTGTACTGGGGAATGATTATACCTGACTTCTAATCCTCCGGGACTGTACCTTCTTCCCAGGCCAATCTCCACATTTTCCATATCCATTCTACTACTATCTCTCCCCCATGCTTCAGCATTTCACCACACACTCCATCAATTCCTGGGGCTCTCCCCATTTTGACTTTCTTCATTGCTTCCACAACTTCCATCCTACTGATTTCAAACTCTCTTCTCACCTCCCTCCTCCTCCCAGCCATTCCTCGGCCACTTATACTCGCATTTCTTTCATTTTCCTTGTTCAACAGTGCCATAAAGTGTTCTTTCCATCTGTTCACTTTTTCTTCTTTCTCCACTAGCAATCTACCATTTTTATCTTTTAGTCCCTGACTTACTTCATCACCCTGTCTAACACTCGTAACCCGTTTCCAGAATATTTTCTTACATTCTCTCCACTTTGCACTCAATTTCCTTCCAAATTCCTCATCCACTCTCTTCTTACTCTCCCTTACTATCTTTTCACATCTTTCTCCCTTTCTACATATAACTCTCTCCCCGTCTCTCAACTTCCTCCATGCCTGTTTCTCATCCACTCACAATATGCTTTCTTCTTTTGTGCCATGGCCTGTTTTTCACCTCTTTGTTCCACCATGCTGTTCCTTGCAACCCCTTTCGTCTTCTCTTCACCCCACACACCACCTCACATGCTGCACAGATTTCTTCTTTGATTATTTTACACACACCTTCCACGTCCCCCATCTGTTCCAAATCATATTTACCTAATCTCTCTTCCACTTCTCTCTTATATTCCACCTTTTTTCCATCCTCTTGCAACCTTTCTTCCCTCTTCGCATGGACTACTTCCTCCTGTCCTTCCCTTGTCGTACTCCTCCATTTCATTTGAACCTTGACTTTCACCACCACCAAGTAGTGGTCAGAAAGTCCACTCCCCCAACCTCTGAATGGTCTTGCATCCATTCACACCTTCTCATTCTGTCATCCACACACACATAATCAGTCATTGCCTTCTGTTTATTCAGTTCACCACCTACCTTCTCATCACTCGCCACATATTCCTGTGGATCATTTTGTACAGTATCTAAAGAAGATATTGACTGTCACCAACCCCCTCCCCACACAAATGTCCACTAGAGCACTGCCATTCTCATCCACTTCTGCAGGCAGACCCCACTCACCAACTACTCCATCCACCTTAACTATGAAAGTGGGTACATCTCCATTATACCAAAATTCCTGATTAGGATGTGGGGTTTCTGTGTCAGACACACTGGAAAGATAAAATGAACTGGAAATGTTAGGAAGATGAAAATTATCAAGATTTCTTTTTCTTTCCAGCATAGTTAAACTATAGCTTGATTTGTGTTGCATCCAATGGTATAACTTTTGTCTGAAAATGTTGTGCGAGAACTTGATTTAGAGAGGTATGAAAATAAAGTTTTGAAGGAGTGTTAATCCAGATTAATTTTTCCCTAGAGAAGTTTTTCTTTTTTTCTTTTTTAATGCAAATTGTGCCAATACGTGGGTATTCCTGGTCTGAGAAATTGTTTAAGAGGAGACAAATGTACAGTAAGCTGTACTGATAAAAATAGCATGCATTATATCAGATTTATTCTTGAATCTAGTGACAACAGTTAGTTTATTCTGGTAATATCCTAATAATTGTATCAGCTTTGGAGAATATTTCCAGAGTGGAGGAGCTAGATATGGTCTTCATGAACTCATCCTATTCTATGGCACTCTCTTATGCTGTATTAAATTGTTTGGAAGTAGCATGATTGCTGTGTAATAAAAAGTATATAATTGAATTTCAGGGATTACAAAAAGTATCTATTCACTGCTTCACATCTGCAAAGCTATAACTCTTACTTTTTTGTGCAGGCTGGAGAGGAGAGTGTTGGTGAGGATGGGTGTGGGGAGGTACCAGTTCAGTACACCTGGCATGTAGCAGGTGTGAAAGCCAGCCGGACACAATCACTCAGCATAACAAATGTGGCAGTAGGTGTGTAAAATTGAATGAATTCTGATTAAAAGGTAAACCTGTACCTGTATTTTCCTTAGACACATACGGATCTGTCAATACTATTAGCATGAGGACATATTTTATATTTTATTGTTGGTGTCTCCACATGATTTCAGTCAGCTTAGGCTAGACTTTTAAAAACTACAGTAAACTCTCAATTATCTGGCATCACAATATCCGGCCCAGTGCAATATCTGGTGCTGGAACGGGATGACTGGGAGTTCTATGCAATATCCGGCACTGAGGTGTATCAATGGGCTCATAATCATTAGCCAACCGGCACTGTGCTGCTGTACTGTATCAATAATGTATTGTATTTCATGCTTAGTTTTCATCTTTTACTCATGAGAAAGTTTTTAGGATAGAGAGTTGAGAGGGATAGTAACTCAGTATTTGGCTTATCATCAGATGTTGAGCTGATGGGGGGTACTATGCAATATCCGGCATTTCATATTATTCAGCATAGAGTTTGATTGAATTCCAATGGATAATTGAGAGTTTACTGTATTCGTTTTCGTTTTTGAAGGCTCCAACATGCTTGCATGTGTCGGCCTTGGTCAGCTAATGGCGGCTCTCCATGCTGCTCGATCTCTGGCAGCCTCCCTATTCAGTCTCTTAACCCTTAAGTCACATTTAATGACCTCGTCCCATGTCTTTCTCGGTCTACCCCTCCCAACCCCTCCCCCAATATTAACACTTCTCACCCTCTGCACCCAATTATCATCTCCCATCCTCTCCACATGTCCAAACCACCTCAGCCTACCTCTCCTCATCACAACACCAATACACTCCAGTCCCATCCTACCTCTCAACTCTTCTATCGTAAACCCAGCCCCCTCAGGCCTTGCACGCAGGGACGCACTGCACATCCACCTAATCATTGTCATTTCTGTACGTTTAAACCTGCGAATTTGTATAGCCTTTATAAATCAGCTGGTTTTTCTAAGCTGCATAAAATTGTATAATAGGCACAAAAATAACGACAAAAAGGATGTTATTGTAGCAGAAAGACTTAGGTGGTGTATCATTTTAGGAACATCCTATCATGTGCCATTTTATTTTATATGGAGTGCAGTACTGAATAATACCTTGCCCTTCATCATCCAGTCCTTTAATGCCCCATTAGGAGTTAAGGCCTTGGGGTTAGACTCTTCAGTCCAGACATTTAAGGCAAAACTGACCAACTGCTCACCCCTAAATGCATTATGTGACCAATAAACTCCAATCACCCCCTGGATTTAAGCCCTCATTGGCCAACCCTGCTTGGAACTGTTTAACCCACTACATCACCAGGCATTAGTTGGTTACATGGAGACCATCCAGGGTCAAGGTAGTACAATAAATTGCTTCCTGAATTACAGAAAATCATTGTTTTCTGAATGTAAACCATTTGGCTTGTCACTCAGTGTAGAGTCACCCAGAATGGGTGGCATTGTATCAAGTGAATGACTAGTGAGTGCCTCCACCTGCCACACACTAAAATATGCCATGGTTAAAATCAGTACTTGTGTCGTTGTGGCCCTCATAAATCAGAATACATCGCCTGTCTCAGAATATTCTTTGGGGTAAGGAGTGCTTTGCTTTGGGGAGGGATTTTACTTTGAGAATACTGATGTGTAAATTTAACAGTATGAAATAAGATACACTCTTTACTTAATTTTCTCATTAGTATCAGAATTCTGTAACCATTTATGCAAGTAAAAACTTGATTGCCTCATCCATCCATCCATCATCCAATCGTATGTCGCCCCACAGAGGAGCATAGGAGCCCGGCGCTAGGCAAGTTGGTCCTGACATTTAAGATGAGAGTGACCAGCCTCAATCATTCCTGAGTGCCATTATGTGAACAATAAAAGCACCCCTTGGATATAAACCTTCACCGGCTCAATCCGATTGGAGCGCCGTAATTGCCCACTAAACCACCAGGTGCCATAATTTGATTATATAGTTACCACCTAACATTGTAAGTGGTTTCCTGGTGTAGAGGAAACCACTTGGCTTGTCACTCAGTGTAGAGTCACCCACAGGCAGAAGGATGAGAAAAGAATGAAAGAAAGAATGACAGAGGAGGGAGTGTAAAGTCACCTGTAGGCAGAAGGATAAGGAAAGAATGAAAGAGAGAAGGACAAAAGAGGATTGAAGGATAGAAGGATGGAGGAGAGGAAAGGGCAGACACCCGAGAGCAGCAGTACATCGAATGAGTGGATAGTGAGCCCCCCACCTACCACAGACTTGATTGCCCCACCATACCATAATAATTGGTATATGGTAATTTACCATAATGGCAAAGAAAAGACATGGTGCATGATAAGTATGATAAAAACAGACAGGGAGTATGGAAGGTCTGTCCATCTATATACCTAGGCTGCTTCCCCCAAGAAAAGGGAGGTAGCCGAGACACGTCAACACACTAACAATTTACTTATCCACTCATACACATTCATTCGCATCTTAGCCCTAAAGGGGAGAAGAGACAGATCCTCACCGCACGAGGGTCAACTACGCAGTGCAGTCTGTGACATCCGCAGCAGGGCCCAACAGCAAAGCTGGTTTACCCCTGCCATATCATAATGGATCCAGCCCCTTACCTGCACCTGACCTGATCAGCTGATCAGACAAAATGCAGGAGAATATCCCCTCAGGGCTGCGTCATCATTTATTCATTCACAATTTCTCTCCATTCATTTCTATCACGCACAGCCACTCTTCCTTGCTCCACAGACAACCCTCTCGCATCCAATGCTCTCTTCACACTGTCCATCCATCTTATTCGTGGTCTTCCTCTCAGCCTTACACCTCTCACATCAGATCTAGTTATCTTTTTCACCAATTGCTCATTATCCATTCTCTCCACATGCCCAAACCATCGCAACACCCTCAGTTTAACTCGATCAGCCATCTCCCGAACAATTCCAGTTCTCCTTCGCACTTCATCATTTCTCACTCGATCCACACGCGTCACTCCACACATACTCCTCAGACACCTCATCTTCATTACATTCAAACTTTTCCTTTCTGGTACACCCATATTCCATGTTTCAGCCCCATACAACTCAGTCAGTACCACAACACCCTCATACAGCCTTCTCTTTACATCCATTCTGAGTGAACAACATCCAAACACTTTTTTCATTCCTCCCAGCACCTTTCCAACTTCATTCATTCTAAACTTCACTTCTGCATCTATGGAAGGTACTGATAATATTTGGAATAGATGGGAAATTGTTAATTGCACTTAGTAGTATCAATGATAGTGCTAGGGCAGTGTGATGGTGCAATGGCAGCAGTGTCTTTGGAAGATGAACTGAGCTGAGTGAGTTCTTTTATGTGAATGTTGGATTGAAACAGGTGTCGCACCGCTGCCTAGGTGTCGATACGGTATTTCTCGGGAATAATATCGTCCCGTATTTAATACTGAGGGTAGCGTGGAACCGCCTCAACACCGGCAACGCGCGACTGGTGTGGCTTCACTAACACGCCACTACACACATGTACTTAGAACTGGGAACTGGAAGAAGTGAAAGAATAATATGGCTTTTCTAGGCTTTAATTACAAAATAGTATTTACAAAGATCTACAAACAATTCTGGGGTATTTCCCACCTCATTTCACTTCATATTAAAAACCGTGCCAAGAAACTGCACATACACATCTACTCTCAATTCACTTTAATACAACACTATTTTAATAAAGCAAAGCCTTTATAAAAGTTCTATGCTTAAAAGCATTTTATATATATANNACACCTGCCTGAGGGGATGCTTGTCGGCTTCCCGACACAGGGATATATTATGTCTCCATTGCTTTATGGTGACGATGCATTTGAAATAGTCTGCTGCATAAAGACTGATTATACATCGAATCAGTTATAACACGATTGATGGGGATATGTGTTTGGTCAATGATCACCTACCCAACAGTGTCTAAAAACAAGCTTCCTCCTCACCTAAACGGATTCCAAGACCACTTTTTTTCTCCTGTTTTATTGCTTTCTAATGGTAGGGGGGGGGGCACTCACCATCCATTCACTTGTTGTAGTGCTGCTCTCCTTTCCTCTCCTCCCTCCTTCTTTTCTTCCATCTTCTGTCTTTCTTTCCATCATTCATTCCTCATCCTTCTGCCTACAGGTGACTTTACACTCCCTCTTCTGTCTTTCTTTCCTTCATTCTCTCCTCTTCCTTCTGGCTGTGGGTGACTCTACACTGAGTGACAAGCCAAATGGTTTCCTGTACACAAGGAAACCATTTACTACGCTGGGTGGTAACCATATAACCAAATTTTGGCGCCTGGTGGTTCATTGGGTAATTACGATGCTCCAGTCAGATTGAGCCTGTGTAGGTTTATATCCATGGGGTGGTTGGGGGGTATTGATCATGTAATGGCACTCAGGGATGAATGAGGCTGGTCACTCTCATCTTAAATGTCAGGACCAACTTGCCTAGCCCCAGGCACCTTCGCTTCTTGTGGGGTAATGTAGGATTGGATGACGGATGGATTACTGCTTTCTTTTACTGTATCACCTTTGGATGTGACAGGAAGAGTTAATAAGGGAGGGGTAGCAGATGTAAGAGGAGGGGAAAATAAAAAACAAGTGACATGGAAGTATATGGTATGTAGGAATACTGTTGGGCCTTGGGAACAAGTTGTGAAGCCAATGCCCAGAGTGGGATGCATTAAAAAAAAAAAAAAAATTGGTTCCTGGTTCTGTCCAAGTCATCATCATGGATCCTTACTAGGTGGAGGTACAGCTGGTGCCCTTTGGCACTTACTCATCAACCTCAGGAACAGTTACACTGGGTGAGGGAGAGCGATGGGGAGAGGCAGCAGGAAAAGCGTGGGTGAGGAGTCCAACAAGTCTAGGGTGAATGGTGTGAGAGAGTGATGCAGTGGAGATATTTATTTGGTGGATGGTCAGGATTCTTCCTCTCTGCTTGTAGAGGGCTATGGTTGAAAGAAGGTAGTGATGTTTGTCTGTCTGGCAGTCCCCCACCCCACCCCACTTTTTTTTTTTTTTTAATTCCAAAAAACTCTTGGTAACAGCAAATGTCCTGCTTGATAACATGCACAGCATTTTTACTGCGGGCTGGGTTCAGATACTTCTCACGGATGAGGCCAATGACTTGATTGACTGTGCTAAAGATCTTACTGGAAGTCCTAACATCCAGCTTTCAAATGGCTTCTCCTCCTTTTCCTGTTTCTTCAACTCCTGGATGCATGCCCAGTGCTCCTGAAAGGTCATCACTCCTCATTTGACAGTTCCTCCCTGTGGCTGTCCAATACCTCCTGAACATCATCCACATCTATATCCCTGAATTCTGTTTTCTGGGACAAGTTGAGGTTGTCCCTGCACATGTTCTCGAGGATGTCTTCCCACTGCTTTTCCTCAACTTCAGGGAAGCCAGAGAAGAAGTGGACACATTTTGGCCACACCTTCTGCCACTCACCATCCATAGTTGATTATTGAACTTCCTTCCAAGTCTGTCTGTCCCCGACGCCCTAATCCCGCAAAGGGTGGCCACAGACAAAACGCCTCCAAGTCGCTCTGTCACCCACTATTTGCCTACCCTCCCTCCAGCTCACTCCCTCCTCCCTCATATACCTCTCAACTCCATCTCTCCACCTCATTTTCGGCCTTCCCCTCCCTCTCCCTCCCTCCACCCCACCTGCATACACCCTCTTAGTCAGAGGTTCATTCTCCATTCTCTCCACATGTCCAAACCACCTCAGTGTATTTCTCCTAATCTTCTCAACCACATCCACAACCACCCCACAACGTTCCTTCACTTCTTCATTCGTCAACCTGTCCCTCCATGTCACTCCACATGCTCCTCTCAAGTAACTCATTTCCACTGCTCTCACTCTTGACTTATTACCCTCTAGCAAGGTCCGTGCCTCGCTTCCATACGTCAGGGTAGGGATCACGATACTATCATTCAGTGACTTCTTGACTTCCATACTCACCTCCGTATTTCTCATCACCGCTTTCAATGAACCAACAACCTTCCTTCCCTGCTGTACCCTTTCAAGTATTTCATCCCCAAAACTTCCATCCTTACTCATCACACTGCCCATGTACTTGAATGCACTCACATTCTCCATATCCTCACCATCCAGCCTCACTGTGCATTCTATGACTTCATTCCTCTCATACACCATAACTTTACTCTTGTTCACATTGACTTTCAGATCCTTCCAAGTCACCATGATATATTTTGTGGTGTTATGTACATTATAAATATCTTGGTAGTAGCCTGGTTATCTGCATCGCACACCTTCTCAAGTTGCTGCAGTGTTTGACATAGGTACAGAGCCTTGAATGTCATGATGCCCTGGTCCATTGGTTGCAGCAAGGATGTTGTGTTGCTGGGCAGGAAAACAGCCTCAGTGTTGTCCACCCAGTTGCTCATGGGTGCAGGCACTGCAGGGTGCTTTCTGGTTGCTTCTCTTGGAATAATTTTGGAGGGTGGGTGACAAGTAGCCCGTAGTGTAAAACTGGCATACAGGAAAATTGGAAAATTGAGCCAGTTCTTGGTGTTTGATTTCCAAATCACACCATGACTCTCTTTCACATAGCACTTGGGGACTCTCCAAACGGTAGACTAGCAGCAACCCTGTCATCTTCTTGATAGCCAGAAGAGTCTTGGATCACATCTTCTTCCAATATAGCCCAGTTTCATCAGATTTCTGCACTTATGTGGCACTGTAGCCATCGTTGTTGATGCGTGCCTTGAGAGTATCGGGAACACTGCTGTGGTTGTGTGATCTGCTCTGGCGAACTTGCCAGTCATACTTATGTGCTTTGGCCTAGCATGCCTATTGTGCTGTTCAAACTAGCCCCCACTAGCCATATAGGGCTCCTTCAGCTGGATGCCATGTTTGGCCCTCGCATCCTCCCAGAGCAATTGCACCTTCATATAGATGTTGATCAAGCCCTCCTCCCTGTTCTGATCATCCACCCAGATCTTCAGTAGTTGTTTCATCTCCTCCATTATGGGGACATGGGTCTTAGAAATGTGTTTGGCAGTGAAGGAGGGCACATGCTCATCTGCAGTCAAGACATCATATGCCTTCATTATTATGGTATAGATGGTTGACTAGGGCAGGTGCAGAGTTGTACCAATTTATCTTGCATCCTTTCCATTCTTATGATGTTTAACAGTGACTAGCTTCACTGGGAGATCTGAATGTTAGATTGGGAAATGTAGCAGTTGAAGGCGTAGTTGGTATGCATGGTGTGCCTGGAAGAAATGAAAATGGGGAACGAATGATAGGGATGAGTGTTGAATGAGAGATAATGATTGGAAATACTGTGTTTGAGATGAAAGATATAAGTAAAGTGGATCCCCGGTAAACAAAAACACGATAAACGAAAATTCATTGTTATGAAAACGATGAATGTAGGACAAATTCCACTATACAAAAGGTATCTGTCTTGATGATACAAAAAGCGCGAAAGGAAATATGAAAAATTTAAAATGGGCGCACTGCACAGTGCCGCACTTGCTTGCGCGAGGCCATCACAACAATAACAAGACAATAAGCCATCAGGACTTTTCGGCGTCAGGATGATTCCCTGTCACTCATTTCCATATCATTTAATTTAGCAAGTATATTAGTTTTAGAGTTATAGGAGTTATAGAGCTGATAATGGTTTATTCTTTTTATAATAAATGTAAAATATGGCATCAAATAGTTGGTATTAACGAAAAAAAATATAAATACTGTACAGTATATTGAAACGTGAATCAAGTGACGTATGCCCCGCATGCCATTGTCTAGGCAACTCACCTGTTACAAGTGACCTGGCCAGTGAAGACAAGTCATGTTATGGTATGAAATTCAGAGCCAGAGTGATTCCTCAATCGATGACAATGTGGAGGACAAAGTTTACGTAGCGTTAAAGGAAGAAACAGTCAGAAATGATGATCAGGTAATGTCGGCAAAAAAGGTGTGGTATGTTGATGTGTTTGGTGAATGAAACAATGCTTATATCGTCTGTATTACTGTGTGAAAACCAGTGCTCTTGTACTACATATAAATTCATACCAAATAAATAAAAAAGTAACTATTATAAGTGGCTTGGAATAGTTACCCTCCCATGGATCACATTTTTTTCGGGAGCAAAGGCCCATAGAAAACACAGCCATGTGAGGGGTATTCTTACCTGTAGCAGCATTTTAAAGGTCAGGTGAGCAATTTCTCTATGAATTTTTGATGTTTCTCATTAAAAGCAGAGGTTTTAGCCAAAAAATAAAAATAAAAGAAAAATCGAAAGTCTGCCGGGATTGGGGGAGGTACAATAGTTGGTTAAGAATCTGCCGGGATGGGGCAGGTTAACATAAGGCTACATATGAGACATTGGCATTTATATAAATGCCTAATAACCTCAAGTGAATGATCGACATACTCTAAAATTATACGAATACAGTAAGACCTCACTATAACGGACTAATTGAGGCCCAAGCCAGTCCGAAAAATGCGAAATTCCGATAAAAGCGACATCCGGACTTACCTCTGCTAATCCGGACTTTTTCTGATATATCAGACATTAGTCCGGATTGCAACAGTGGTTTTCACCACCATTGCAGTATTGTACTGTGTTATACCTTCACTACATTAATCAAATGGTATAATAATACTGTACTGTGCACTGAAAAACACGTCTTTTACTTGTCTTATTGTGGTGAACATAGCTGAAGTGGTCAGGCAGTCCGGACTGCTTTCTGGCTTTATCGGACTTTTTCCGATATACTGTATAGGAGTTTAGTCCGGTAGCTCCTCGAGTCCGATAAAAGCGAATTCCGGTTTATTGAAGTCCGTTATATCGAGGTTTTACCGTAATCTGCATATTACGTCTACATTCTCAGCTAATCAATCAGTCTCAGCCTGCTGCATCCAAAAAATATAATAAAAATTACTGAAGATAGCTATGGGAGACGCCAGATTATAATTCAAAGTCGACAACAGTGAGGCAGAAACAAGTTAATTATTGACTACAGGTGCAAATTTTAAACTAATATCCAAACCTATGCTATTCAGTGAACATAGACCTTGATAGTTCCCCATGAAATTAGTTGTTATAGTATTAATCAATTAATATTAAGTATATTTATAGAATGACGGAATCGTCCAGGTTTTGACGGGAATCGTCTGACGACGAATCGACTTCACGCAAATTGTCCTGGAACCAGACCATGTCCCTCCTCGCAGCTTTGCTGCACGTGAGGATATTTTCGCAGCTCTACGCATTTTTGTACTGTTTAGACATGCCTCCCATGTGCCCTGCATCATCTCCAGCATCGGAAGAGCCCTCTGCAAAAGAAGTAGCAGCACCTCTAACTCTGGAGAGGAAATTGGAAATTATGCCACGAGGAGGGGCAGGGAGTCTCAGAGATTGGGCGTGCTTTAGGCCTTGCAGCTTCCACTGTTGGGACTGTGACCAAGAAAAAGGAAGCGTACAAGAAAATGGCCACCTCATTCTCTACATCTACAGGTATTACTTACTTCTACATTTATTAGTTACTTCAAAGTAGAAGGGGTAAAGTTTGGGTGGGGGGTCCAAGGGGGGCCTGGAACGCATCCTCCCCTTTTTATGTATACAGTATTTCAAAGGGGAAAATTGCTCCAATATACAAAATTTCGCTTTACGAAAGCTTTTTCTGGTCCCTATCCCTTTCGTGTATCGAGGACCCACTGTATACATGGGTGAGACAGGAGGGTGGAAGGGTTGTTGATAGAGCATTGATGGTCTATATGGTTGTGTCAAGGAATGTAATAGGAAGATTGTTGGATGTGAGAGTTTTGAGAGGGGTGGGTGGAGGTATGTCTGACCACTACCTGATAGAGGGAAAGTTGAGAGTAGGTAAGAGATGGGTTAGCGCTAGGAGAGTTAAGTGTGGCAGGGAGGTTTTGAAAGTGAATGATTTGGGTAAAAGAGAGATATTATAGAGTATCAGAAGAAATTGAAAAATGAGTGGAATGCAGTGAAAGATCAGAAGAATGGCAGTGTGGAGGAGGAATGGCAGTTGTTTAGGAGTGCTGTGGCATACGGAAGAGGTGTGTGGTGTGAGACAAGTGAGTGGTGGTGTAAGAAAGGAATGTGAATGGTGGTGCAAGGAAGTAAGTATGGCTGTAGCTGAGACGAGATGTGCGTGCTTCGGAGTCACCGGGGGGGTGGGGGGGATTATAAATGCCCCCACCATCCACCCCTCTCCCGGTTACGACTCCTCAACTTGCCTGGAACCACTGTCTGAGCCACTTCATCTTCATTTCTGCAACATTCACTACCTTTCCTCTAACTTTCTCTCTGTTGAACATCACCTCTCCTCCTCTAAACCTCACCTTCTCTTTTTAACCGAGACTCAGCTGTCTGTTGCAACCGAGAGCAAACCCTTTTCTGTATCCTCCTATTTTCTCTATGCTCATCTCAAAGCCAAAGGTGGCTGTTGTGTATATGTACGCAACAACTTATCTTGCTCTCATGTTCCTGAATTTGATTCTTCTGAATTCTCTACTCTCTGGCTTCGGCTATTCTGTCATTCTCTGACTAAATATATCTGCACTGTTTACTTATCACGTAATTCTACTGACTATCAAAAATTCTTCGACTATCTTACTTCTACGATGGAACACATTCTATCCATTTCTCCTTTCTCAGAAATCCCCATTCTAGGAGATTTCATTGTTCACCACCACCTTTGGCTCTCCTTTCCTTTCACTGATCCACCTTGTGAACAAGTCTATATCTTTTCTGTCCTTAATGACTTAGAGCAGCTTGTACAGCACCCTACCCATATCCCTGACTGCCTTGGAGAGAGCTCAGACATACTTGACCTCTTCCTTACAACTAATCCTTCTGCTTACACTGTTAATCTTTTCTTCCATTGGGCTCCTCTCATCACAACCTTATTACCTTAACCTGTCCTATCACTCTGGTGCGGCCTGTGGATCCTCCAAAGAAACATTGTCTGTGGCACTTTGGAGCTGCAGATTGGAAGGCCCTCAGGCAGTACGTTTTTTATTTTCCCTGGAATGATTATTGCTTCCATGGCTGGGAGCCATCTGAGTGTGCCTTGCGCATTAGGGAGGTTATTCTCTCGGGCATGGAAGCATACATTCTTTTCTCATATGCTTTGACTAATGCTAGAAATCCTTGGTTTAATCATGCTTGTTCTAATGCTGTCCACTACAAGGAGAGGGCCTATAAAAGGTACCAGACCCAACCTACCCCTGAATCACATCTTTTTTATGTTTCTGCCCAGAGTCATGCTAAGTCTGTTCTTCGCCTTGGTAAAAATAACTTCATCCGTACTAAATGCTCTCAACTCTCCAACTCGAATTCTTCCCGTTCCTTCTGGAACCTTGCCTAAAACCTTTCTAATAACTTTACCTCATCATCCTTCCCTCCTCTTTTCTACTCTGATTTTTCTGTAGCTATTTCTTCTACTGATAAAGCAGAGCTCTTCACTCAGACTTTCTCTTCCAATTCCACCTTAGACGATTCTGGTGCTGTTCCTCCATCACTTCCCCCCTCTGACTTCCTCATGGCTGACATGAAGATTTCTTCAGCTGATGTATTTTCTGCCATCACTGGCATCAATACTAACAAGTCATATGGACTGGATGGAGTCCCTCCTGTTGTCCTCAAGAACTGTGCTTCTGTGCTTACACCCTGCGTAGGTAAACTCTTTCTCCTTTGTCTTTCAACATGTACCTTTCCTTCTTGCTGGAAATTTGCTCTCATTCAACCAATCCTAAAGAAGGGTGACCATTTCCAACCCACTAACTATCGTCCAATTGCTTTAACATCCTGTGTCTCAAAACTTTTCGAGTCTATTCTGAACAGAATTTTTTAAAGCATCTTTCCTATCACAACCTTCTTTCTGATCATCAGTACGGGTTCCATCAGGGACGCTTCACTGGCGATCTTCTCACCTACCTTTCAGACTCCTCGTCATCCTCCTTTCGGGACTTTGGCGAAAGCTTTGCCATTGCACTTGACATCTCAAAGGCTTTCGATCGAGTCTGGCATAAATCT
Organism: Birgus latro; assembly: GCA_018397915.1. Classification (NCBI taxonomy): domain Eukaryota; kingdom Metazoa; phylum Arthropoda; class Malacostraca; order Decapoda; family Coenobitidae; genus Birgus; species Birgus latro. The sequence continues at coordinate 21,739 of JAGKTI010004999.1, forward strand.
TTAATTTCCAGACTGACCTCTTACATTTCTATCCTTCTATCTGTGCCTTCATCTATAGCTCCTTTCTGGTCATTCTATAGCCACTGTTGTAGATGGCTATTGTTTTTCTCCTAGATCTATCAACAGTGGTGTTCCTCAGGGTTCTGTCCTATCACCAACTCTTTTCCTTTTATTCATTAATGATCTTCTAAGGTAACCCTGTCCACTCGTACGCTGATGATTCCATCCTTCACCTTTCTATTCGGTTCCTGCAACGTCCATCTCAGCAGTTACTTCAAGAAACAAGGGATGAGGCTATGGCACACCTAATGTCTGACTTGGCTCATATCTCTGACTGGGGTAAAAAATAATCTTGTTTTTAATGCATCAAAGACTCAGTTCTTACACCTATCAACCTGGCATAATCTTCCACAGGGGTACCCTCTAATGTATAATAATATCCAGCTCAATCCTGCATCATCCTTGAACATGCATGGGGTTTCATTCACACGGAATTTATCTTGGAAAGATCATATTACATCTCTTGTGAAATTGCTTCCAAGAGATTAGGTGTGCTAAGCTGACTCTCTACCGTATTACTGCACAGTTGTTGACTTTATACATGGGTTTTATTCGCCCCTGTGTAGAGTACAACTCTCGTGTGGGGAGACTTCCCACATACAGCTCTTCTCGGTAGGGTTGAGTCAAAGGCCTTTCATCTCATTGACTCTCCTCCTGTTACTGGCTCCCTTCAACCTCTGTCTCTTCGTTGCACTGTTGTATCTTTACCTCTTTTCTATCATTATTTCCATGGTCACTGCTCCTCTGAACTGTCTGCTTGCATCCCTCCACCTCTGTGACAGGTGCATAGCACTCATCTAGCAACAAACTCTCGTCCGTTTTCTGTCCAACTCTCTAATGCAAGAGTTAACCATTACTCCCAGTCCTTCATTTATGCAACAGGTCAACTCTGGAACTGTCTCCCTCTGTCTGTATTTCCTACTTCCTATGGCCTTCAGTCTTTCAAACAAAGTGTGTCCAGGCATCTCGAAATGAACAGATCTTGAATTTGGCTCTCTTTGTATCGTTTTTGTTTTTTCTTGGAAGGAACTGTTATGCAGGCTCCTAGCCTTTGGTTCCTTTTTCCTCGTATAAAAAAATATATATACTGTATATACAGTAATCCCTCCACTATCCGACGTAATAGAGCCAAAGGCATGTCCGGACAGTGGTCTTGTCTGGATAGTGGCCCTGAAGCTCCAGCACTGGTCATTCATGACCGTAACCTAACCTAACCTAAATCAGAAAACCACCTACCTACCTCCCTACCTGACATGCATAGCACTTATTTAAGTCCCCTTTCACATAAATAATGCACCCAAAGCATGAATTAACTGAATTTTAACAAAAAAATGATGATTTAGAGGTGAGTAAGGCATAAGTGCTCACAACTTGCCAGCAAGCGTAAGTATCAGACATGGAAATCACTATGAAAATCACCCTTTCTCACACCATATGCATTAAATAATGGACACAAAGCATGAATTCATTGAATTTTAACCCCAAAATGATGATTTTGAGGTAAGTTAGGCATAGATGTTCATGAGTTGGCAGCTTAGTGTAAATAAGTATCAGATGTGGCAATCACTATGAAAATCATCATTTCTCACATCTTATGCACTAAAATATGGGATACAAAGCATCAATTATATAAACTGTTACCAGAAACAGAGTTAGGTATGGCAAAGGTGTTCACTGTTCACCAACAGCACCGGTCATTCTTGACCCTAAACTAACCTAACCTAAATCAGAAAACCACCAATCTACCTCCCTACCAGACATGCATAGCACTTAATTAAGACCCCATTCACACAAATAATTGGCACAAAGCATGAATAAATCGAATTTTAACCCCAAAATGATGAATTTGAGGTGAGTAAGGCAGGGGTGTTTACGAGTAGGCAGCTTAGTGTAAGTAAGTATCGGACGTGGCTATCACTATGAAAATCATTTCTCATATCTTATGCACTAAAATATGGGATACAAAGCATCAAATATATAAACTGTTACCAGAAAAAGAGTTAGGTATGGCAAAGGTGTTCACTGTTCACCAACAGCACCGGTCATTCTTGACCCTAACCTAACCTAACCTAAATCAGAAAACCACCTACCTACCTCCCTACCAGACATGCATAGCACTTAATTAAGACCCCATTCACATAAATAATTGGCACTAAGCATGAATTAATCGAATTTTAACCCAAAAATGATGATTTTGATGTGAGTAAGGCAGGGGTGTTCGCCAGCTGACTACATAATGAACGTAAGGAAGAGACATGATTATTACTGAGAAAATCACCTTTTCACAGCCTATGCACTCAAATATGGGACACAAAGCATGAAGTAAATAAAATGTAACCAGA